>CAJUYI010002731.1:15893-28663 GCA_910591695.1 Galerucella pusilla | reverse complement strand
CCCTCGTAACGTTTGTCAGCGAGTTTTGGATATGGAACATGGAAAATTGTTACATTATCAACCTCTGTGCGAAATTTAAACGAGGGACATCCTTATATGGCTTTGTAGTACTGAAAGAAAGTTGTAATTTTTCTTCAAAAATTCATAGTTATATCGATATTATTACGGTATTATTACAGTAGCAAAATATAGATTTTTTCTCAATTAATTTGTTTTTTATATTTTTTCATCCAGAGGGTTTGTTCTACCTAATAAAAAATTTTACTCCTACAAATAATCACACTTAAATTGCTTCAATCGCATACTCCCCCCGTAACTGGTGAGTCCGATAACCGACGATCGACGGTTGAGCGGTGTTGCCAGATCAATTTCGCTTGCTAGGAGCCAGGAGCTAGCTTCTCGCTGATTAGAAACCATTTGAAATTGACGTTTACGATTAAAGATTAAACTATTCTTCTTTTTTAACTTTGGTTCTTCTTCTACCACTATGGCCTCTTATCTGATAAGTCATCTGGTTGCGCTCCTATAAAAAAAAGGAAAGAAGAATTTGACACTGACAGTTATCGAGGTTAGGCTCCGATTATTTTGTTATTGTAATTATTGTAAATTCTAAATTAATTAAAAAGGATAGCGAGTGTGAAAACACCAGTTAATAATTTACACAATTGAAAGAAATAATGTCTCGTTCGACAACTCGTTTTGATGTCAAAAAAGTCGTAAGTATTCCATTTAAACATGTAAACACTCCCCCTAAAGTACTGTTTTTATAGAATTCTGAATTAGTAACACTCACTTATGGAGCTCTGGTTGCACAGATGATCAAAGACTCAGATAACGTAGACGATGTCTCCAAACAACTTGAAAGATTGGGCTACAATATGGGTATTCGCCTCATCGAAGATTTCTTAGCAAAAACAGGCACTGGTAGATGTTTAGATTTAAAAGACACCGCAGACAAAATTCAAAATGCTTTTAAAATGTATCTGGGAATACAACCTAACGTGACTAATTGGAGTCCAGCTGGAGATGAATTTTCTTTTATCTTGGATTCTAATCCACTAACAGAACTGGTAGAGCTTCCAGACGATTTAAAATCTTTGAAATATTGTAATTTAATTTGCGGTGTTATTAGAGGCGCTCTTGAAATGGTACAATTGGATGTACAAAGTTGGATAGTACAGGTATGACTACTTTAATGTTAAAAAAAATGTTTGTGTAATGTTATACTTTAGGATCAGTTGAAAGGGGATCAAAATACTGAAATAAGAGTTAAATTCATCAGGAGATTAGAAGATGCTATGCCCGCAGGCGAAGATTAATGTAAGAAATTTGAAAAATATTATATACAATTTATAGTTTAAAAATTATTCCATTTTTTTTGTATTGTATTTATTTTAAGAAAAGTAAAACAAACTAATACTTGTTTTTATTTTTATTTTTTAAACTCTTATAATAAATGTCAACTTAATTAACTAAACTACAAGACTTATTCATCATCACTACCACTTTCAACATCTTCATCTTCATTATCATCATCAGAATCTTTAAGAGCTTTTCCCGATTTCCCCTTTTTCTTAGTCCTACTGTTTTCAAAGTCCGAACCGTCTTCGTCTGATGAATAAATCGCTCCTCCTTTAGGTACAACTCCCCCTTTGTATTTACTCTTGATTGCAGCCAGAGAAATCGCCCCGTCATCATCACTGCCTTCTTCTTCTCTCGAAAAACTGTTTGCATGTGCCCTAGCCGAGTTATCAGACTTCTTTCTAATCGGTTTTTGTTTCGTTGCGGATTGTCTAAGTTTCTCCTCCTCTTTCTACAAAAAAAAAATATAAAACACTCAACATAATCTCCCTACTACCACTTACTTTCAATCTCGTAGCTTTGTCCAAATCCGGATCGACCCCAACTTGCGACATAATTTTAATACCGGTGGTCTTTGTAGATCTATCTGCTAAAGAAAGCGTCATCTTTCTGTGAGTGAAACTTTCCGTGGAATGGGGCCTAAAGCTGAGTTTAGTTCTGAATACGGCTTGTCCTTGTAAACCTGTACCTTGACGAATAAACAAATGGTTGTGATCGCCTTGTAAAGGTTGTTTATAGACGTCGAATATTTCAGAGCCTAAATGTAAACTGTACGATCCGTCTGACCATCTTACTACTCTTGCGTTTGATTCCTTTTTCATGTTACCTTCGTCGTCCATTACATCCCGCCATCTTATGGTGTTTTCTACTTTTAATTTTAATCTATAAACAAACAAAAATTAGATAACAAGTTTTAAATAATAGGGAAAGTATGTACCTTGCTCTACCTTCTTCATCCAAAGTTTCTTCTTCGTCAATTTCATCTTCATAAGTCTCGGGATCGAAAGGTCTCGTTTCAACTGACAAGAAATTGGGTAACTTTACGAAATGTATGTCTTTACCTAAATCACAAGTTATTTTTGGAACTTCAACGTCAATTCTAGTTTCTGGAATAGGTTCTGGTTCAGCTTCTTTTTCTTCTTCCTACAAATAAAGATTAATCACAAAAATAAATGGATTATAAAACACTTTAACCTACATCATCAATTGTGGGTCTTTGTTCAGCCTCGTCTCCGGACCTTGAGCGCCTTTCATCATCTGACCTTGATCTTCTTACATCATCCTCTTTATCTGACCTCACTTCTTCCTCTTTCTTTTCATCCTCACTACTAATACTTATGTCATCAGCATCACCAAAAATATCAGCAGCATCAACTAAAAAATGAATTAAAAATATTCATTTAATACAAAAATAAGACCTAACCTAACCTTTTTCTTTCTCTCCTCCAGCACCACCCTCGTTCTCACTATCTGACAGAGCTGCTTTTCGTTTTTTTGTAGTTATAGGTTCCTCCGAGCTTTCCCTTTGCCTCTTCTCTTGACTCCTTTCATCATCAATTAATAAATTAGGACTATTTGACCTACTCCGTTCTTTTGACTTTGACCTTCAAATATACATAATAAAATTTGTACACAAGAAAATTTTAAATAATAACACTAACCTAGATCTGGATTTGCTACTTCTTCTAGAAGCTGGAGACTCCGATCCAGATCTTTTAGACCCAGCTGAAACTGATCTAGATGTCTTTGAAGCTGCTGATCCAGATCTAGATCTGGATTTATGGGAACCAGATTTATTTGAATTAGCAGAAGCAGATCTTTTAGATGTAGCTGAGCCTGATCTTTTTGATGCTACAGAAGCTGATCTAGATCTAGACTTTCTGGAACCTACATACATTAAAAACAATTTTTATACACATAAAAATTGATAAATGATTGTCAAGTTTTATTCACCTGCAGATCCTGATCTTCGAGAAGCAGGTGATGCTGATTTATTTGATTCTGCAGAACCAGATCTTTTAGATGCATTTGAATGTGCAGAACCTGATCTGGACCTATTTGAATGTCCAGATTTATGTGATTTGCCTGATTTATTTGAACCAGCAGATCCTGACCTGTGTGATACTGCAGAAGCTTGTGAAGCTGACCTTCTAGAAATATGGGAACCAGACCTTCTGGAAACATGTGAGCCTGACCTTCTAGATCTTTGGGACGATGGAGATCCAGATCTTTGAGAAACCTGGGATCCTGATCTATGAGACACATGTGAACCAGATCTGTGAGATGCTCTGGAATCTGATCTATGAGATGTGTGGGAACCTGATCTATTTGAAGCATGAGAACCTGATCTGTGAGATACTTGGGATCCTGATCTGTGGGAACCTGATTTATGAGATCCAGACCTATTTGAAGCTTGTGAACCTGATCTTCTAGAAGTTTGAGATCCAGATCTTTGCGAATCACCAGATCCAGATCGATGCGACTTAGGTGAACCAGAAACTTGTGATTGTGGTGTTCCTGAACGAGATCTTGATCTCCTAGCAACAGATCGTGCTTGACTTACTTCTCTAGATTTATCAAGAGCTGGGGAATTAGATGCTGATCTATCCTCTCCATGTCCTGGAGTTGGTGCAGGATCTCTACTGGGAGTAATACTTCGATCCGTGTCATTATCTGATCCTGAATCAGAAGACATATTAAAGAAAATTCTAGCCGATAACTTGTTAAAAATATGTAATCACAAACTTCATAGCATCATAACCATAACCTAACTTTTTGCAGATACAACCACAGAGTACACCATCTGGATGGTGTACTCTGTGATACAACACTCAACACGTCAAATGACATAGTTAAATGTCAAGTAATGTCAACAAATGAACAAATCACTAAACAATTTATTTGTGGCGTTCGACGTTTTATTTTGAATACTGAAATAAGTGCAATTTGAGTAAACGTAATCGTGTATATTTTTCGTGTAAAAATTTCATTATTTTACAGTTATTTTTAGGTTAGAAAGTATGTGGCAAATCAATGAGTTTAGCACAAATGAAACAAAACATTAGCTTATCAGTATTTGTTATAATGACTAACACGTGAACCTTTGTTCTTGTTACAAAAAGTTATTATCATTTAAAATGGCAGTCGATAATGAATCTCTAGTTATAAATTGGTCTGCGGAGCAAACTAAATTCTATTTAAAAAATGAAGGTCTTTCGGAGCAAAGCCTCATCCTTTTATGTGAAGAAAATGAAGTAGACGGTAAATGTTTATTAGTTTTAAATGATGGTGATTTTGGCCAAGAACCTTTGATTAGATTAAATTTAAAAGACAGAAAGTGCCTTTACTTGATTTGCAAGGGATTGCAGAGAGATAATCAAAATACACTCAGTGAACTTGGAGTTTTAGATCAACATTGTCATACTTATAGCTGCCAAAACCATTATATGTAAGTACACATTGTTCTTTATAGACAGAACTAAGTGAGATATTTTTGTAGTAAAACAGAGAGTGAATATGGAGATTCTGAAAGAATATCTCCACCTCTATCTGATGATGGAAGACCTAAATATCCACCAGAAAAACGAAAAGCATTTTTAAGTTTCATGTATGTTGTGGCTGTTACTTGGATAACAGCGTTTGTTATGGTTATTGTACACGATAGAGTACCTGATATGGAGAAATATCCTCCTCTTCCAGATATTTTTCTAGACAATGTTCCTCTAATCCCTTGGGCTTTTGATATGTGTGAAGTTACAGGCACACTGCTATTTACTATGTGGTTAATTGTATTAATTTTTCACAAATATAGGTGAGTTTTAATTAAAAAAACATAATTTAACTATGTTTATATTCATTATTATTACAGATTTATTTTAATGAGAAGATTTTTCGCCCTTTCTGGTACAGTCTTCCTTTTACGTTGTGTTACAATGCTCATAACATCCTTAAGTGTTCCCGGTTCCCATTTACAGTGCCAACCGAGGTTTTATACAACACAAGCTAATGGGATTTTTGCGGATTTGGCAAGGAAATTATCACAAGCGTTTGTGATTTGGAGAGGTGCTGGATTGTCTATTAGAGGTGTGAGAACTTGCGGTGATTACATGTTTAGTGGGCACACTGTAGCGTTAACTATGTTAAATTTTTTTATAACCGAATGTAAGTAATTTATTCAAGAATTTATTGGGAAAAAAGCTGAAATTAAACACGTTTTAGATACTCCAAGGCATATCTATTACCTACATACGCTTTCCTGGATGATGAATATGTTTGGGATATTTTTTATATTAGCGGCTCACGAGCATTATTCCATCGATGTCTTTGTAGCTTTCTATATTTCCAGTAGATTATTTTTGTACTATCACACTTTGTCTAATAATCAGGCTTTGATGCAAAGGGATTCAACTAGAACTCGGTAAGTTTCCAAATTTTACTCTTAAATAAATTGTACGATATATTATTTTATGTTTTACAGTGTGTGGTTTCCTCTTTTTTCTTACTTTGAATCTAGCGTAGAAGGTATTATTCCAAACGAATACGAATCCCCGAAACAAATAGCTGGAAATATCGCAAAATTCATACACGGTTTATTTTTCGATGCCAAAAGACATATTAGTCGTTCTTTTAACGCAACTCCATTTCAAGCAGTGCCTGTTAAAAAAAGTCGAATTGCGTTGGATAACAATAGAAATTCGAGGACCAATAGTAAAAGCAGTACAGAAACAGATGACAGTAAGAATAAGTGATTTATTTGCTGCTCACGCACATCTCTACAGTGCCATAACCTTACTTTGTGCCTGGTGGAACAAATTTTACTTTTACTTCATTTTTACCAGCTTAAGTTGTGTGTGGAATGTAAATTTTTCTATTTAATTATAAACGTGGAGTAGGGTGAACTATGTAAGTACAAGTTTTTAAATTATTCAAAAGTGCTTGGACCTGTATACTTCACCGATTCCATAATCTCCAAATTTTTCGCAATCCATTTACAAATTAATTGTTTTGTACTGATTTTACACTGTTTCTTTGAGATCTGTAGATTTGCTATGGGATAATCAACATTTAGGTTCAATAATCTTTTAAGATCTGAAATGGGAGACTATTTTATTAAAATTTTTCAGTGATAACTTGGTACAAGTTGCCAAGCCATTGCAATAGTTTTTGTACTTTCTTCCATTTTCTTTTGTAATACAACTTTGGTAAATAGAGTGTACGCCACTGTATATTTTGAAAAAATTCAATGAACTGAGGTAACTGTTAGACTGGTTTAGATTTGTAATTTAGTTTTACAAAAAATAACGACTTTACATCTTACTTACTGTTGATATTTTGCTTCCAAAATTGTTTTATTACCAAGAATATTTCCACAGATTTAGAATATTCTAGAGCAAGTTTTAACCGAGCTTCTTGAAGGTTGTGGTTGGTTTAATTCCAAGTACATCTATGACATTTATTTGTTCATGTTTCTAGTTTGTGAAAATAATTCTTGTTTTTTGGGGAGAAGTTGAAAAGGGACCATGTAGTTATCGTAAAAAGATTAGGTTACCAGAATTTAGGATTAATCTTCCATTTTATCATAGTATTCCTTCCAAAGGGTAATTTATTTTTTAAATTATTAAATATTTATGAAACGTTTAGGTCAAATTGTATTGTAAATAGTTTATTTATACGATCTTATTGTTGAATTTCTAGGTTTGATTTTTTAATAAAAAACATTTGAAAAAAAAGTCTTTGTCTTACCTTGTTATATATAGGGTTGAATATTGAAAAAAAATCACATATATTCACAACTTTTATTGTAAAAAAACGTCTTCTGTATTAACAGTCTTAACAAGAAACATTTAAAATTAAAACAAACAGGAATTATCGTGGAAAATTAAACGTAGATACGATACTTTTGGAAAATAAAAATAATGACTTAAAATCTAATACAGAAAGTTGGTCGGGACATATATGGAACACATTTCGTCGGTATAAAATTAAAAAAAACGTTGTAACACCTTTACTTAAGATTAAAAATGAGCTTTGTACATGTACCTAACCTATATCAGACATCTGTCAATGTCAATCCTTTTGACAGATGACATACGTCAACCATGAAAGTCATAATAATGGCGTGTTCAGTAACGAAGTCCAATACTGATAACAAATTCATATAAAATAATAATAAAACTATTCACAAATATTGTAGTGTTGAGATTCAGCACTGGGTTTCGGGGATGTAAAAAACAAAAACTTATTACCGAATAATTATGTCAAGTATTCCATATACCCACCACTCAAAGTACAAATAAAAATAATAGGTTTCATGAATAAAAAAAATCAAAACAGGTTTCATTTAACTAACATACTTTCCACAGCCATTTTAATTAGTTTCGCTTCTTTTAGTTGCTTATTCGGCGGATTCGATTGACTGAAATTATTCAATTGTTTCAATAGATCTTTCAATACTTTCGGAATAAAATGTTTGGTCGTAGGACAATCGGGCAGAACACAAAGGAAACCCGAACGGATGTAACTGAAACAATTCACAATATCAATTTTATAAAATTCTTATAGAATTCTGTCTCAGCTCAACAAATCACCGTATAGTTCTGTGACAGATGTCAAAGTAGAGTAGTTCTGTGGTTTTATCTGACAACCTGTTGAAATGTCAATGTACTTGTCAAATAAACAGCAAAATACCAAGTTAAAGAGGAAAAATCGGCGAATGGATGAATAAAATGTGGGTTAATTAAAATATAAAGCTTCATTTTGTACATATAAACCTGGAAAATGGAAAATAAAACATGAATCTGCCCAACAATTCACCGTATAGTTCTGTGAATTGCCAAAGCATTGTATAGTTCTGTGACAGATGTCAAAGTAGAGTAGTTCTGTGGTTTCATCTGACAACATGTTGAAATGTCAATGTAGTTGTCAAATAATCAGCAAAATACTAAATTGAAGACGAAAAATCGGCAAATAGATGAATTAAATAAAATATAAAGCTGGATTTTGTACATATAAAGCTGGAAGATGGAATTCACCGTATAGTTCTGTGATTTGACAAGGCATTGTATAGTTCTGTGATATGTCGAAGCATTGTATAGTTCTGTGACAGATGTCAAAGTAGAGTAGTGGTTTCATCTGACAGCCTGTTGAAATGTCAACGTAGTTGAAAATAAACAGCAAAATACTAAGTTGAAGACGAAAGATCGGCAAATAGATGAATAAAATTTGGATTAAATAAAATATTAAGCTGGATTTTGTACATATTAAGCTGGAAAATGGGTACATATAAAGCTAGAAAATGGAAAATAAAATGTGTTAATGAGAAATTCGAAAGACTCACCTTAGTTTAAGTTCGGTATTTTTGTTCAGTTCCATGCTCAATTGCTGTATGAGTGCTAAAAGGCAACTTTGTTGTAACAAACATTCGTCTCCGAATAGAGTTTGTGGATCGACTTTTTCGCAAACGTAAATGACGTAATTTAAATTTTCCGCACTCAGAGCAAGCTGAAAAGCCTCGTCATAGTTTTTTCTGGACAGAAATTGTTGAATTTGGTTTATGGTCATCGCCTTGAAATAAAAAGAAAAGATGAAAAGAACATTCCACTGAATTTCGAAAATAACTTACGTGGTTATCTACATGAGGCGATGGAGTGACAGCTCTCGATCGGACGGCATTAATTACGCTATCCTCAAATACGGTAGCGTGATTTTTAAAACCTTGCTTCACTTGATCGCTTATCACATCTCTTATGTTACTAACCAGTTTATCGTTCATGCTGAAAACAAAACATGTATGTATGTAGACAAAATTTAAAACTTAAAACAAGTACGTACCTTTTAAAAACTGCATTGAACTGCTTTTGTATCTCCGAAGTAAGAGTACCGGTCAATTTATCAGCATTGGTTTTCATAGTATCAGAAACCGTTTGAATTTGTACGATCAGATCCTTTCCTTTTTCCTGTACTCTCCTTTGTTTATCCATGTAACTTTCCACAGATGCCGTATCTGGAATAAATTCAAAATAACCAACACTAGAACTCACTCGAAAGGGGGGTAAAAACACTTACATTCTTTGGTTCCACGAGTAAAAGTTTCGTTAATTTGCTGGAACATCTGTCCACATACTCTTTCCCAAGACGGTATTAAAGATGAGGAAATTATGTCACGATAACATTTTTCCAAACTTGGTGCTACGATATTAACTACAGATAGACTTAAAGTATCTGCCAGAGTCTAAAACAAAGTACATTAATCAGAGGATTATTCTATAAAAGTTAAAAATGTACTTACTTTGTTATTAAAAGCTTTGGAAATATTTTCTTTCAACAAAATATCGGTGTGATTCAACTTTTGAGTATATTGTTTTTCCATTTGATTCCTATAAGTTTCCATCTGATTTTGTACAGCGGGTAAAATGATACTTTTAATTTCGTGCGTTATGATTTGTTGTAATTTTTCGATTAGGGATTTCGTTAGAACTTGATTGACTCCCTCTAGCATTTTCGCCATTTGTAATTGTTGCTTGGACATTATCAATTCAATTTCTTTGACGAAATCATCTTTGTCGAATCGGTCGTCGTGTAATTTTTGTATCAGCACGTTTTGTTCGCGTATTAAATTTTCCAAAGCATTAATCCGGAAACCCAACAGTTGGAGTTGGGATTTTTCTTCACCCACACTTAACCTAAAGAAAAAAGAAATTTTCCTAACCTCACTTCTACTTTACTAAACTCAATTCTACTTTACTTGGTGAAATGGGGCATGTCCACGACAGTTGACAATACCTTGGTGGTGAAATAAAAAATTGAAGAATGTGGTAAGAACTTTAGTTCCTTTAAAGCAATAATCAAATTTTTTGAATCAATAACTAAATGGCTAATGAGCATGTTATTACGAATGTTACTTTAAGTTAAGTTTTGATGACAATGAATAAGAGTTTGTTGAAGTAAAAAGTGTCAATAATTAATAAAATTAAAACACAACATTACTAACCTCAATTCGTTTCTTAAAACTTCATCTTTAATAACTTCATTTTCCTTAACAACTGGAATCGTGGGCCAAACGATATCATTACTCAACTTTTCTTGATAATTATTCTGCTTAGAATAATCTTTTTTCGCTTCTTCTGCATTTTCTTGCAATTTCGGAAGGTTATCAAAGAATTCCTGAGTATCGTAAGAAGAGTTATTTAGAGACAATATTTCTTGTACTTCTCTACTAGGACTGGAACCACCACTAGCGAAATTATCCTTTTGCGGTCTTTGAAAATCAATAAGATTATCCACTACGACATCATTAACTTCAGACAGTGCAGCTTCCAAAGAATTAGACGTTTCATTTCGATCACTGTTACGACCACTAGGTGAAAAATCATCGGGAGTCATCAAAGTTAGGTTAGAATTGCTTTTTTGTTGTATTAAAAGTGAAACGGATTCTTGTAGATCGTCTAATTTGGGGAGTTTTTCTTTTTCCTCGACTTTTTCTATCGAGTTATTCA
Source organism: Galerucella pusilla (assembly GCA_910591695.1). Classification (NCBI taxonomy): domain Eukaryota; kingdom Metazoa; phylum Arthropoda; class Insecta; order Coleoptera; family Chrysomelidae; genus Galerucella; species Galerucella pusilla. Next base: position 17,807 of record CAJUYI010002731.1, on the reverse strand, counting down.
AAGTGTTATAAAACATGTTTTCCGGGTAAAAAGTAATGTTGCATTCTTGGAATTTTTTAGGCTGTATCACCAACATTTTCAAAAAAACAGCTTTTCTTTCAATATCTTCATCGAAATCGTCTCGATCATCGTACAGATCCTCGTTGCTGTTGTTGAAAGAAAAAGGTACTGTACGATTAGCAGCTTCTAATATGTGAAAACTGAGAAACGGCGCTGGAAGTAAAAATTCGGCTAGCATCGTAACGTGTACAACTTGTTCTTTATCATTTCTATTCAGATGTAATATATACATAACTCTATTGTTTATGTCGGATATTACAAGGTACTTCCCAGTGTAATCTATCGAAACGTTCAAGTAGAGACTGGATAAAAGACTGTTCGGATCAGATTTAAAATGGATCGTCTGTAAACAAGTCCAACTCTCACAGGACCAAAGTTTAATTTCCGAGTTGTTATTCGCACCTGTTATGGTAAATTTCCAGCATTCCGAGCTATATTCCAATACATTATCAATAAAAATGATCGAAGATAGTGGACTGCCATCATGAGGTCTCCATTCGTGAAGACATTTTTGCTTTTCCGAATCAAACATGTATAACTGATAAAATTTAACGTATCCGTCAGCAGATGCTATCGCAATTGCAGTACCATCTGATGAAAATGATGCATCTACGACTTCGGTGTTGTATTTAATTTCTATATAGCCTTCGTAACTTTCATCAGGATCGAGTGTACCACCTTTTCCATATTTTTCAGTTAACATTGCCACGTTGTATACCTCCACTTTGGTTCCGTTTAAAACCACAAACATTTTTTCAGGATCATCACCACCATCTTCATCGTCTACAGATAAAAACGGGCACCATATTAACCTGTAACTAGTCTTTGGTCTACCTCCATCATGAGGGTATATGTGTAATAACAAAGTGTATCTATTTAAACAATATTAAGGAATAATTACTTTTATAAAGAGTAACTACAATATATATAGAAAAGGATACGTTATAGAAAGTGGTTTATCATCGATTTGATAAACTAATATATTGCCTTCACTATCTACACATCCTAAAATAATATCTTCTCTGGAAAATGCAAATGCAATATCTTTGATGTCATCTTTCAAGTTTTTGATAAGGGCTCTGTTGCCAGTTTCTTGATTAGTTACTCTAACCATACCCCCTTCTTTACCTAAATTATAAAATATACCTTTTAACCCCAAACTGGAAATATCTGTTTGTATTACTAGAGAGAAAACCACTTATGTTGAAAACAGGAGATACACTAGATATTGTTGAAACTACAGAAACAATTTGTATTTCATCATTTACAGTATAGATAAGATAAGAGGGAGGAAGTATGATTTTCTCTCCTGATATAAGGGAGGAAAGTGTGTACTTTCTGCAAGGGAAGGAGGAAAGATAGTTTACTTTACCTTTCATGCCGTAAGCTATCACTTTTCCGCAAATATGAGCAGCTACCAAATGTCCATGGTAATAACGGAATTCCCAGTTGTAGTCTATCTTATCAGTCAATTTAACTTTCGAACTTCCATGATTATGAATACCTTCGCTGCAATGTATTATCACATTTTGTCCTTTTATATCCGTAGAAAATTCCGAATCAGATCCAGAGTATTTGCTATAAGATAAATGAGACACATCATAACCCATCATAAGTATGATCAAAAGTAAACTTACATATTTTGAATTAAATTAGCAGTTGGGCCTACGAGAGAGGAGGTCATTGTAGTTATGATGATACTTTCTAATATATTATATATTTATTCTTCTGTAAATTAATGCATGTCTTTAGTATCAATGCTATGGTGCTATTTATCCTTGATATAGTTTTTATGCCAATCAGATTGATAATGTATACTGTTTAGTAATAATAAGACTAGTAATTCCAAAACTA
>CAJUYI010002731.1:3115-15883 GCA_910591695.1 Galerucella pusilla | reverse complement strand
TTATTAACAATAAAATTTTTATAGCGTATAAAAATATAAAAATTTTACCCGGTGACAATACCCGCAAAAACTGATTAATAGGCAATATGAACTTTGACATTTGACAGCTGTCATCTAATTTCCATTAGCCAATAAGTGAACAGTATTTAAAAGTTTCTCCAATCAAATGCCCATAAAAAAACGCCAAATGTCAAATAATAAATGCTTCAATATCATTGGTTAAGAATGACCTTGACAACTGAATATATTAGAATTCATTGGTTGATAGATTTTGGTAGTAACCAATGGAGTGAAAGTAGCTTACATCAACTGAAGCTAGATCGGAGTACCATAAAAAAGAAGAATTGAAAATTGACAGGTGAGATTGACATTGAAGTTTATCTGGCCAACTTCATGTGTAAGAAAGTGAAGGCAATTTTTATCAGTTATTAATGGAACTTTTGGTTTAATTAGTAATGTGTAGTGATGCTTCGCATTTAACAAGTTCACCCTATTATCAGTCCTTGATTTTTTCTGGTAGCGATAACATAATCTAATGGTAAAATTATACTAAGAATATTGCACGTTTTAAAATCTCTATATTGTTCAAAAATATAATTGCGAACAAAGAAAAAATGTACACAATTCAACATGTTAGACGTCCAGAAAAGCCTGAAAAGGAGTGCATACACTCGGGGCACTTTATGGTATCAACATTCGAAGCCGAAGAACAGGATGATGAGGACAATGTGGCTATTCCTCTTCCAGAAAACAATAGTGATAGTATACCACTGCCACTTGTATCAGTTCAACCAAAAAATAAAAACTTATCCAAAGCTCCACAAAAATCACAACAGCAGCTATCAATTGATACTAGCTTAGCAAAACTATTTCAGGCAATGAATATTGCCTACAGGTAAGATTTTTTAATTTAAATTATTAAATATTTGCTTTTTTATTGAGGATATTTACATACAATTTAGTATAGTTTATATTAGATCTGTATAAAAATTGTCTTGTATGCTTATATTCAATAAAGTGATAAACTTATGACTGTAAAGATAATTGCCACATTGATACAATTTAATGTTTTGGCTACAAGTAGTTGTAGTTAGAGGAATTTATAGTTTGAGTGTAACTTGAGCTGAGTAAATTTTTAAGTACAGGTGTTCTTTTGTAATCAAAAAGAACATGTATTCCATCAAAGAAAATAATTGATAAACTCCATAAAAGAAAATAATTGATAAACAGGCAGTCTAAGCATGTATCTATTTTTGTAAAACTATCTTTTAGAGACACCAGCAACCATTTTTGTCAAACATGTATTTCCTAAACCTGTGCTTATATACATATTAAAACATTGTGGTTCTAGGTCTCTAACTTCTTTTGGTAGTTACATATTATTAATCTGATATATTTATTCAAAATTGCAAATAAATTTATTATTATTTTTATCTATGCTAATCCAGTAATAGGTATGTGAACAGATTTTATTAATATGCATAACAAAATTAGTTTACACTTTATTATGTGCCAAGTGATAATTTTCTTTGTAAATAAAGTATTTTTGGGATAACGTAATCACATTTGGTGAGTACCAAGGCAAAATATAAACTTAATTTAAGACATGTTTATTATAGAAGAATATACGAGGAATGAATACAAATATATAAAAAGTTATTTGTATTGATATGTAATTACTGTTGTAATAATAATTAAAAATGACAACTTTCGCTTTTCTAAAATCTATTTTGTTGCAGACAAAAGCTAACATCACCTAAATGGAATAGATTTAGGGGTATTAGATTGCGTTGGAAAGACAAGATACGATTAAATAATGTGATATGGAGATGCTGGCATTTGCAATGTAAGTGTATCTACTAAAACACGATATTTAAATTTGAATAAAGTTTTTATTTTCAGTTATTAAGAAAGAACACACATTGGTATGCCAATTTGCATCTCCCTTAGATGTAGATACGCACAATAAACCAGAGGTAAGTCGATTCAAATAAAAAAACAAGTTTTATGATCAATGTGTTTATATTTTTAAAGCAAAATCTGAGTCAGCACAATAGTTAATTTCATTGTTGAATTTTTGACATTCTTTTGATATTAATCTGAATCAATCATTAGAGAGAGACTGCTTTAGGTATAGTCCAGGCAAATAACACTTTTACAAAGAGAAAATTGTTAACAGGGTGGGAACAGTTGGAAATGGCAAATAGGCGTATAATAAACGTAAAAAAAATTAATGTGTGAGCAGGGGTGTTTCCATATAATATATTTGGGGGGGGGGTGGAATTTTGGATTATTGCGATTTCCGGCGAAAGTTGACGTCGGAGAGAAAAGTGTACAACAAAAAAGTTGTAGATCATAAAAAGGTATACAACTTTTGTGGGAATGATTTTTTCATATAACCTCAAAAACTTCGAGAAAAATGCGAAAAACCGCTTTTATCGTTTATCTGTTCCCATCCTGTTAACAATTTTTTTTTTCGCTTCAAAGTAAGCTAATTCGACTAGTCTAGTATTAATTTGCTCTATTTATCGCGAAATTTGTAAAGACATTTATTTAGAATATGCCAACATAGTTTAACATTTTCCGAGATAATATTGTTTTATTAAAAAGATTTATTCATCAGTTAAGTCATTTTGTTTATAGTAGACTATGTCGGTTAATACTGTTACCTATTGTTTTACGATTACTACTCAGTGGCGTAACTTACAAAGCTATATTAAAAAAAAATTGTATTTAATCATAGCCGCCACTGGTGTAAAATCATACTATTTTATGTCCACAAAATTTATCTTATCTCTACATTTAAAAGTACCTCATAATATTTATACTTTTATTAATACTTTAATCCTACAAAATGAAACGACACAATGATAAGTAATAGACTATTACGAATTTACGAATTGAAATTAAAATAGGAAATATGATTCTAATTTATCAATATTTATCAACAACTTTATTTACGAAGCTTACTCGTGAAATGGTAATTTTATAAATATTCATTGGCTGAAACTTCACAATAGAAAATAAACTGCACAAATTCTAGTGTATATAGGGTGGCCTAGATTTTAATTCCCACTACAGGACTCTCCTGAAAAGATACTATTGGCATTGTTTACACTAACACTAAGATAGTGTAAAGTTACATAAAAAGCGCTAAACAAGTTTATATAAATCGTTAAGATTGCTTTAGATTTATTTTTTTTTATAATTTGTTATCTAAAAATCGATAAATTTAACTTAAATATTTTGAATATTAATAGAGATAATTTTTTATTCTCGGTTTGTTTATTTTTTAGTTTATCAGTTACACAATGCTTGTTGAATTATTCCGATTCAACGAAAATAATTATAAAATTTTGGTCGATTTGAAAATAATAATGTATTTGCAAATATTTCGATATACTATTATGCTTATCTCGAATATATATGCGACTTAACAAATTGTTTCGATTTAAATATATATTCAAGGCCAAGTGTTGTTTAATATGTAATACCGGAATTCGTATTTTCAACAGATATTTTCTCTTTTTGGTTATACGCCGTTAAAATTCCTTCTTTTTTTATTATTTTTGTGTGGACTCGACTCTTTTGTGTAATATATAATAGACCATCCATATCTTAGCCAAAACTAGTTAACCTAATCTGCCAAGGTCATGAGATTATAGAAAAAGAAGAAGATTAAGAACACCTTACGTGAATAAAAAAATATTGTCATATGTCATATAAAAATAAATAGAGGTAATGAACTTTTTACTTATTTTTAAAATTACCTTCTCGATTATTTATTGACATCATATTACGTTATCAAAGAGTCGCAAGTCCAAAAGTCTTGATATACAAAGACCTTTTGATATTAACACAACAGTCTAGTCTAGCCGGTACTTTTACTAAATATAAATAGTTATCTAAATCTTCATTGGCGTCAAAATGTATTTTCTGAATTGATTTAACTTTTTAATTTCAGGCTGTGGTTTTAGAAGGTAAGTATTGGAAAAGAAAATTAGCAGCAGTAACAGCCGAGTATAAAAGATGGCGTATGTTCTACAGGAACAACATCTTAGGACACGTTACCAAAGATACAGCAGACTCTGTGAGTATTTTTTCTAAAATAATTTCAGTATAAATTCAATAATATAATTGTGTAGCTGTTGGAATTGGATCTACCAGAATGGGATACCGGTACGGAGAATATGATGATGGTGGATGAAGATTACATGGGTCTAATGAGCGACACATTATTTTCAACCATAGCCAACCAACCATTTGCTTTTCCTGATCCTAGAGAAATCGGTTTGTAAATTTATTAATAGAATAGTTGTGGATGCTAAAAATTTTTACATTTCCAGCAAAAGCAGGCATTGCGGACTTTATCCAACCAAGTTTAAATCCTCTACAACCAAATTTAGAAGATTACATGGATTTAGATCCTTTCCAAGGTAATTTTTATTTAAAACACTTGAAAGTACCACTGTATAATTAATTTTTAGAATTTTTGGGAAACAAACTTGCAACGGTACTTGAAGAAACGCCCACATCACAAAACTCCACCGGTTGGGGTTACTTAGAACACAGCCCGGAGGCAACAGTTGAGGTACCTTCCCTAGTATCTCCAATGCAAGTGAACCAGTACCTTCTATCTTCCGGTCAACAAGTACCAGTGGTTGAAAAACCTAAACCCGAACCTAGGCAGCAAAATATCGTAACTGAAAGATACAATGACATGGGATTACAGCAACAACAACTTTATTCTGTATCACCACCACCTTATCAGCCTGTGATCTCTAAAAATATACAAAAAACATCCAAGAACGTGAATTCGAGGAGTACTTTGGTGTATAGTAAATCTTTGGATAACATTTATCCAGCTTATAATCAAAATACGTCGGGACAAGTTGTCGAAACGCCGCAACAGTCCCAACAACAACCAACGCAACAAATCCCCGAATATTTAGCGTACAAGTTGGTTACATTGCCGCAACAAGCTTACAAATTTTCAATACTACCAACTCCTAATATTAAATTCACTACTCCGCAAGTGCAACAACCGATTATCCAAAGCTATTCTTGTTTAACTCAATACAACAGTCTTCCTCGGTCGAATACCGTAAGTTTCATATTTAAATGTCAAAATCTTTCGGTTCTATACACTTTTTTTACAGAACGAAGATAAACAACCTCCCAGACGACGCGGCGGTGGTACCAGAGGTCGAGGTCGATCGAGATCGAACCCAAGGGAACAACCGATTAAAAGACCTCCCTTGGTATCCACAGCTAGTGATCCCTCTTTACTAACCCCCCAAAACAGTGTAATATTAACGCAGTTGTTGACCAACAGTGAGTATTTTATTTAAAATTATGGATTGGTTACAGTCTAACCGTCACCGCATTTTTTTAAGATACGGAACCAGTGAGTACTGTGTATAATCGTAGCTTAACGCAGGGTAATATAGAAATGCTTCCGAAATCGAACCAAATGCGTATAAAAGAGGAATCGAATCCGTTATTGCCTCAAGCGTCTACCACCACCTTAATAATACCCACTCAAGTCAGCATGTCGACTGTACAATCTTCTTCGGACAATGTAAGCAAAAATATATTCACCATTAGGGGAGTTCAGTCTAAGGTCAGTGTGGCCAACAAAAAGTGGTCTTTTCTGACAAGAATGACAGTTAAGGTCTACCATTCAAAACATAAGATTTTTGCTTGTTTTTTGTCATTGCGAACATTTATATTCCTTAATTAATAATTAAATTAAAGAATACACCCCCGAATCGTATATCTTGAAATGTAACTTGACTTTTTAGCTGAATACTCCACATATCGGAGGCCAATAATCCTAGGAACTTTTGGCAAATCACCATTTCATTTCTGTTATTCTGTCGCTGGTTATGTCAAATGTCAGTTATATTTATTTTTGTTGATATTCGTTTAATGGGCCTTTTCAGTAATTTATTTTTATCATTTTATGAAAAAATGTTCCCTTATTTTTTATTTTTCCTTGGACCTTGATTTCTATCCTAAGAAAATTATCAAAAGTGCGGAAAGCAAGCGCGGTTTGAACGTGACGTCACTCCTCCCTCCTTCGTGGCGTCGATATTGTTGATATTCGTTTAATTGTATATGTCCATTTTCGTTTAGATTTTTGTAGCATGTCTAGTTGGTTGTTTCTCTATTCTTCTAATTACATTTTCCACTGACATCTGACATAACTAGTGACACATAACGGAAATGAAATGGTGACTTGTCAAAAGTTCCTAGAATCATTGGCCTTCGATATGTTGAGTATTCAGCTAAATAGTCATTTAAAATTTCAAGATATACGCTTCGGGGGTGTATTTATTATTTTAATAAAGCCATTCAGATGATCCCAATGATAAAAAAACATGCAAAAATCTTATTATTGAACGGTAGACCTTAACTGTCATTCTTGTCAGAAAAAAAACCACTTTTTATTGTCCACACTGACCTTAGACTGAACTACTCAATCCAAAACTTGAATTAATCGTTTGTATTTTTCGATTTAGATGTTGATGAATTCATATAGTAGTTCAAATAGCCCAATAATGGATCCATTGTCGCAAAATCTTCATTCGCCCACGTCGTCGCAAGGTTCGGTCGGATCTCCTGGCGGTGAAAGTTCGAGTCATCGCGATAGGAGATCTGTACACATACACGCCGAACAAAAACGACGGTACAACATCAAAAACGGTTTTGATATGATCCATTCGCTCATACCTCATCTTAATCAGAATCCTAATGCTAAGGTAAGTGAAAATTGAACACTTTTTTGTGGATGAAGGAAAATTATATAATTGACCAATAAAAAATGAAAAAGAAGAAACCACAGATAACTAGGTATACGATACGCATGCGTAAAACATGACATTTTCAGTTAGGTGCGTTCTTTTGATTGTATTTTTTGTTTCTGTCTTTTTTTAGTTAAGTAAGGCAGCTATGTTGCAAAAGGGTGCTGAGTATATCAAGCAATTAAGGGAGGAAAGGAATCAAATTAAAACCGAAATGGAATCTCTTCGACAACAAATTGAAAGTCTAAATGCGGCTATTAGGTATGTAAGGGTGAGGGGTTGGTTTTTTTTCTATCCTTTAGGCCTCCTCCTCTTCCATTCGATCCTAGTATCTTCTTTGGTATTCTCTGGTGAGCTAAATGGGGTCAACTGGGACAAAAATGTTTTAACGTTCATTGTTTTTTGTTAAAGCAATTGTCAATCGATGTTACCCGCCACTGGTGCTCCCGTTTCTCGACGAAGGGATAGTAGAATGCAAGAATTGTTCGATAACTACGTCAAAATGCGTACCATGGAAAATTGGAAATTTTGGATTGTATCCTTTACCGAATATTTTCGTTTTTACTTAGCAGAATAATTCGTGAATACATTTCCTTAACATTTTTTTACAGTTCGGTCTCATTTTCAAATGTTTATTGAATTCGTTCAATAATTTAGTTTCAAGTTCTAGTCTAGACGATTTGTATCGTTCGACGATGTTGTGGGTGGAACAACATTGCACTCTCGGTGATCTCAGACCAGGTAAGAAATAGAAACAACATTAAACTTTTTAAATTTCAACGTATATTAGAGTGACAGAACATCCTGATTGACAGTTTTGGTTATTTTCCGGAGCAGCTCGGAGTGACTCTAGTGCACGTTGCACTTGTTCTATTCCACAGATGCTTGACTTTTAGGTTATATGTCAACATGTCAAAAGAATGACATATGTTATTGATTTAAAGTGACAGAACATCCTGATTGACAGTTTTGGTTATTTTCTGGAGCAGCTCGGAGTGACTCTAGTGCACGTTGCACTCGTTCTATTCCACAGATGCTTGACTTTTAGGTTATATGTCAAATGAATGACAGATCTTATTATGTTTAATTCCACAAAGCTACAGTAGTTTTGCCCAGCGTATATTCACGGGCTGTATTTTTAGTCACCAGTTCTTCTTTTCGAGCTCTTTTAGCTTATTTCGAAATTGTGGTTCTTATTGGGTGTTTTTTTTTCTGTTTTTAGTGGTTTTAAATTCATTCAGGTACCTGTGTACAAAAACGGAGATTCTTGCCGATCCGGATAAGTTGCCAGAGGAAGCGAGGCAGATGGCAGTAAAACATCAAAACAACATTTAATTTTTTAGAGATTTAAGCTACTTAATTAACAACGGATACAATGTGCTCAAAAAAAAACGCTACTGTAGAACTGTAGGAGTTCTATTCATTGGGCGGGAAAGAATTCTTGAATAATTAAAGAGGTTTTGGCGATTGATTTTTAAATTTGTTTTTTGTACTTTTGTAACAATCATGAAAAAAAATTTCTATTGGTGAAATTATAGAATTTGTAGATATATTTTTCCGAAACTTTTAATTTATTTATAGCAAAGAAAATTTATCTCGAAAATCTATATACATGTCCAGAAATTGCAAAAAGTTTAAAGAGCTCTGGCTCCCTTAGAATATATTTTGCAGTTTTGTGACATCCTGTATATTTAATTTCAAATCCCCTTTCAGTACAATTTAACTTTTAAGTATCACATGTGTTCGATGTGTGTAAATTGAAATTTTGTACAGGATGATCATGAATATTGTTAAACGAACAAATTAGAGGTATATAGGAAGAATTTTCTATTTTAGATCACCCTGTACGAATTATTTTCTTGGTAGTGCCTTAATAAAAAAAAAACGTGATAATTTTTATGTTTACATATTTGTAAAGGGTACTTACATTATAATTTTTTTTAGCGTAAATGATTGTTCTATATTTACATTTTATTTTTAATAAATATTGTTTTTTATTTTTTAAAAAGATCTTACTTTATTGTACATCTAAACCTATTAAATGGGTACATTTATTTGAGTCTTATTTATCAGGCAATTCCTCAGGTTATGAATAATCGATGCATGGTAAGTATATACTTTATTAAATTAAAAGATAATGCACATAACACTTTTACACCACATTTTCAGTACAAAAACTATTTGTCTTTTTTAGTCTTATCTTTATTTGCAGCCAGAACCTCACCAGGCGCAGGATACGGTCTTTGTTGATATAGAACACCCGAAGCAGTACTATCAGCTCTAGTTTTATTATTTTCCAAACCATCACTCCATCCACCTATAATTTAAAAAAAACTTAGCGAAACACAACAGATTTTTCAAACTTCTTACCTTGAGGTATATCAGAATAAGCAGCTGGATCCATTGGATCAATTTCATCCTTTCTCTTCTTATGTCTTTCTTCTCTACGTCTCTTTCTATCTTCTCTTTCCTTTTCCCTTTCTCTATCTCTTCTACGATGATTTCTTTCCTCTTCGTCGGAGCTTCTATCTCTTTCACGATCCCTTTCTTTATCTCGTTTGTCGTTCTCCTTTTCTTTTTCCATTCTTTCTTCACGTTCTCTCATTTTAAGTCGATTTTCACGAAGTTTTGCAGCACTTTGGCATTTTATGGATTTTGGATGTTTCGGTGGAAGCCATGAGACAAGATCATTTTCCATGTTCCAGTAATAATACCTACCCCTATAAATATAACTAGTATGTAACTACCTACCTGGAAGTAATTGAATTACTTACGCTCCCTTATCAAATATTTCTGTCCAATTTGAGGGCAATTGATACTTCACTAGTAACTTCTGTATGTTTCTAAAATATTTTGGTTCGGGAGTTTGTACTCCTTTCCAATGATTTTCACACCACGAATTGCATTCATGGTAAATGTTGGATTTATTTGGACAGCTCGAAAAACCTTTGAAATCTTGTTTCTTAACAGGTTCAGATGGTTTTTGTTTAATTTGAATTAAACCTCTTTTGGATAATTTTGCTGCTAAAGCTGGAGGTAACGGCATTGCTTTCAAACAAGAACAACATAAACTAATACATTTGTTTATCAATTTAATTTTAACTGGTGACAGGACTGACAGGTTAGTTTCTTCCTCTTTTTTATAATAGACAGTAATAGATCAGCCGATCATAGAAATAAATACTTATCTATTTCTGTGGCGCCATTGGGAACTTTCTATTTGTTCCGTGATCAATCTGTCACTTGATTTAATCAGCTCAATTCAGTTCTTTTATTATTGTTTTGTGATAGGTGTGTTTAATAAGATGTAAATATTTTTAATAAAGATAAATTATACAAATATCTATCTTAAAGCAGGTAACCTTAAATCTTTCTGATGCATTATAAAATTTTCACTAAAAAACACTTATTTAAATCAAAAGAATTCCACCGTAATTCAAATACAAACGAAACTACGTATACAAAAGGTTATGTAAACAATGTACCCACTTTATAAAGTTCAAAAAGTAGCTATAAATTAATAAATGATTTTTAAAATACGTTTTTATTTGTTTATATATCAATTGTTTATAAAGAAACATTTGTTTCAATACTTAATTTCGGTTTCTCTTAAGTCGCATCGAGTTCGGAAGCTATTCCAAAATATCTAATTGAAAGAACTAATTGAAAGTATTCTAAACTAATTATACAAAATAAGTAACTTTGTAATTCTTATTTACTCTTAAACTAGTAGTAGTAGGGCATTGGTAACATGTACATGATTTCAGGTGAAAGAAACATTTTAATGTTCCAACAATGCCTGCTCCAATTCGACCCAAAGGGTCAAACAGTGGAAACAGGACTCCGTCAGTAGCACCAATGTCAGAAAGACAACAGATGGCATTGTTAATGCAGATGACTTCAGGCACTGAACCAGGCTCTAGAAGCCCCAGTTCAAGTTCATCAAGATCCAGAGAACGGAATGAAAGAGGTGAAACTCCATTGCATTTAGCTGCTATTAAGGGGGATGTTGATCAAGTGTGTAAATTGCTGGCACACCGTGCTGACCCTAACGTTGCTGATTTTGCTGGTAATTTTCAGTTTAATAATACTACTACAGCATACAATGCTAGGTGCAGCATATTCATTTACTACCTGAAGTGAGAATTATTTTATTTTATAATATCGTTTGCCTAAATTTACATTGACAGTTTATCGAAAGATGAATTGACACAGTAGTTTTACTCTTAAAGCATTAATTTGAAATAAAATAATTGCCAAGGATGAATAAATTTGGTTTATAACTTTGGGGCTTTGCAAATTAAACAACATAATTATTTATTGCCAGCTGTGTTAGCTTGTTACGTTTCTGCTTAATACATTTTTACCAGTTCACCCATTCTTATCGAGTTTATTTCAGGTTGGACACCGTTGCATGAAGCTTGCAATCATGGTTGGTACGAAGTAGCTTTTCGTTTAGTTCAATCAGGTGCTAACGTTAACGCACGCGGTTTGGATAATGACACTCCTCTTCACGATGCATCTGTCAACGGCCACATTAAACTTGTCAAATTATTAGTGGAAAGAGGAGCTGACATCTACGCGAAAAATTCCAAAGGAAAAACACCGTTAGATGTCGCTCCTGTGTCTGTAAAGCCTTATTTGCTGAATTCCAGTTTGCCTTTACCAGGTAATTAAGAAATTTTACTTTTAACTGTGTCTGTCCCCATATTTCAATAGTATACAGGGGGAATTGGGAAATTTGACTGATATTTCTTTTGATTATAATTTTTTTGAGAGGTATTTATGGTAAGTACTTGTATTCTGGTGTAAATATATTTTTTTTAATTACCTTACGTTACAGTGGGTAATATTTACGAGCGTTATAAATAATGTATACAAATTCTTACACTGTTGCCACGTTTTTTTTCTTTTTTTCTCTGTAAGTAGGTACATCAAATAGTGAGTTTTTTTTAAATATAAAATAAACTGCAGGTGAGGAAGGTTAGTTAATATCCAGAACTGGATTTCGAGGGTAAAACTAAAACATTTTCCTGTGAAATATTTCTTGGATAATTAATTGATAATTACTGCTTTTCTGTGTATTTTGGGAAATTCTGAGGCGTCCGGCAACACTGCACGAAATCCAGTTTTCTCTGCGCGCGAATAATTTCGTTCTCTCTGGCCGCCGCATCGCGAGATCGAGCAAGTGTGTTGTTTGTGTGCAAGTCGTAAAGTAAAACAAAACCATATGATTATAGTATAGCAAAAAAAGCACGGAAAGAGGTGTTCGATATAGGATCGGACACAGACCCAGATGCGTCGGGGAGCGTCCACACAACAACATCACAAAGGTAATATTTGTCGGACGCTAGTTTTAGTTTATTAGAAATAAAATTGAAAAAAAAAGATGATAATCGTGGAAACTCCCCACACAACTTGTTTTGGTCGTAGATAATCGTGCCGCAATCGTGTTTGTCTTTATTTTCATGGCTGCCTTCTCGATTATTTTCTTGTCTTGAATGTGTGTATTCGTGTTATTGATGTTTTTATTAAATGGAGCGGGCGTTGTCAAAAAAGCCGGTGTTGATTTTTTTTTTGTGTTTTTGTGAATCGGGTTTTTCACTTTCGAGAATTTTGACTGGGTAAGGTACACATTACGATCGTGATCTGGTTTTTAAACACATTTACCTACTTTCTTTTATTTTTGATTGTCTAAGATGATTAGGGAGATTACTGCTGTGTTTAATTTATATACAGGGTGTACCTATATAAAGTATCTAAATGAAATATTTTGAATTTAATACTTATACTAATGAACAGATCAGTGTCAAATGATTTTTTTTACGCATTTTCATTTTACACCATTCCTTTTTGGGGTAACGATGTGTCACCAACTAAAAACCTATGTAAAAAGATTTTTTTTTATCTGAAAAGTTATTGAAGCCTTTCGTATTATTTAAATATTTTTTTTACTGCAATT
>CAJUYI010002730.1:710-28675 GCA_910591695.1 Galerucella pusilla | reverse complement strand
CCTCAAATTGTTATAGAACCAAAGTTCATATCACTCTGTAACTTCAAATGACTCCAAAAGGAGATCTTCTATAACTGAGGAGACTGAAACGTGAACTTTGCGTTCAACCTTCCAGCTTTTTTATTTATAAATGAATTTCTTTAGAATTTTGGTTTTTGGTGGAGAAGTCTATATATATTTTTTAAAAATATTGCTTTTAAAAAATTATTAAATTATTTCACTTTTGTGATTTGTGGTGGAATAAGCTAATGATCCAAAAATCAATATTCTTAACGTATTTAACCGCGAAATTTGTCATTAAATAAGATGTGAGTAGGCATCGGTAGGACTTCTCTCATCGTCTGTCGACAAAGCAAGTTTGGAACTGTTCAGTAATCCTTTGAATACAATCTCTTATACCAGTTTAAAAACAAAAGATGCCGTTTTATTAAAAGAACCTGGATTACTGCACAGTTTGGGATACAATTTCCTGAATCAAACAGTTCTTGGAGTACCCATAACAGTTCCTGAGATACAAGTTCCTTGGTGACAAACAAGTACCTTGAAAAATTTCCTAAGGCTATAGTTCCTTGAAGACATATAGTTTCCTGCATACAGTTTGCTGGGATACAATTTCCCGAAGCTACAGTTTCCTGGAATTAAATGTCCTAAGGCTACAGCTCCTTGGATAGTACATCAGTCCTTTGGATGACGAACGTTCCCAAAGAGATTCTTCAAAGTTTAAATATGTAAAGTACAAAGTTGGGCTTCGTCTTCATAAACATATGTACTAGTGCTAAGTATTTTTCTATATTCTCATTGTTTACTAACCCTTCTTTTTTGTAATGTCACTATTGAAATTATACAATTTTTTTTACTTCGATAGTTTTATTTACCACACAGAAACGTTAAGTTCTTTTTATTTTTTTTTGTGAATTAACAGCTAAGCTAACTTTTAAATTTGATTTTGTTTCTAATTTTCTTTTAGGAAAGAAAATTAGTGGCGCCCTAAAATTGCTTTTTTTTAGTTTTGCTAAAATTAATTTTTCTCTTAAGATCAATAAGGTAACAAAGCCCTGCGAAATTTAATCGGTTAGTTAGGCAAGAACCCGCAGTAATAACCATCATTTTTTTTCAATGCCAATCATCATTTCTCGTTTCTTTGGCGCTCAACTTAATCAATTTTTGTTTCAAGGCGTCTTCACATAAACAAAGCGCAAATATAATAGGGAAAATCCCCTCCTTTAAACTACAACAGATTCAGCTCTTCATAGAAGGAATAGAACTAGGGGGTATGTTTTAATGTGCACATAAGGAGCAGAGGAGAAACAAAACTATAGTTATAGCTCTCAACATCACAAACTCATAATTTTTTTCCGAAACTGAAAAAGAAACTATTACCGTATAAACACTAAAATTGGTAGTACCTAAAGTTCCCAGCAGTTTCATCAACAGAAAGCGCATGTCTGTGCAGCAATCCCGGATTGAGCAAAGCGCATGCAGCAAAAGTTTTGGGCTTCGTATTAGATTTGTGTGGAATGGGAGTACGGATATGTGGAGACGGAGGCTGTTCCGTACTTCCGGAACGTTCTAAAATAAGATCAGGAGCGGATGGACTTCTATTTATAGAACCCTAAAAAAATAAACTTAATTATAATTCTTTTCAACAATAAACAGTTTATACTACAGTTCAAAATGTGAGCTCGTGTATAGTCAAAAGCGCTCTTATCGTGCGGGTTTAAAGGTCACTAACCATATGTATCAAATCAAAAGACACAGAGGTAACCAAAATGTGAGATTACAAATATACCCGGAAAAAATAATGATGGTTGATGTTCCCTGCACACTTGTTGAAGAACTTCCACTTTTTCATTCATTCTCGAAATAATCTATCAGATTAAGTACCATTTTTTTGCTTGAGGATGCAAAATACCGGAAAATTGCTTCTTACTATTCATATTGACACTTTGAGTTGTCAAAATGACATAACCTACATTTAAATAAAAACTTCGCTGGTGAAAGACTTTTTGGAATCGCTGACCAAACACAAATCCTTTTTTCTCCCGTCAAAATTGCATAAGTCTGTCTTATTCATCTTACGGATTTTATTTGGAAGTTATAATTAAAAGTAATAGAAGAAAACAAGAACGGTGAGTATGTCTTTGTTGAATCGTATGACCCGCATGATAAGACTGCATTTGACTATACTCCAAGTTTCTCCACGTTTTTGACATTTTCTTCTTTATTCTCAGGTGTTATATTCAATTCTGCTGCTTCCTGGTTATTCATACAAATGAACCTCTAAGTACTTCTCTATATTTCGCTCCAGCTTTCTGAAAATCTTGCTGGAAATCGATCTTATTTTTAATCTCCAATTTAAAATATTGAACGGAACGTACCTGTGGAAGTTTGAGCAAATTTTTATTTTGTTGGGTTTCTAACTCAAGGCCCCTGGAGAAATGTAAAAAAGACTGCGTCAAAGTCCTTCGGTCAGTCGAGGCCGCGTTCTGATGCGTGTGAGGATGTTGCATCATCGTTTGAACCTGTTACAAAAATTAAAAATACTTTTAATTTGCCCAGAAAGTTAATTGTGGCTGCTAATACCTGAACTGCAGATGTTTTCAATGAACTATGTCTACTGCTACAGCTACCGTGGCCGCAAACACTTGGTGGGCCTGTTGTACTTAGTTTAAATCTGGCTGGTACTACTTTAGCAGCGGAATCGCGGGCTTCAAAAGTCATCACGCAGGCTGCTACAACGATGAAACCTGATGAAAAAAAAATAAAACGTTGTCCAAACCAATAAGCATCAATTGTCAAACCAGAGTGTTTGGAAAACGTTTTTTGTTTTTGATGTACCTTATTTTTGTAGGTGCTTCGAATAGATCCATTAATTGCTTAATTTCCGCTTTGTCCACTTCTCAAATTTCTTAAAATTGAATTAAAATATATTTTCACAAAAGGTTAAAAGACAACACAGCTTGCAAACACTTTTGGAATGATCATTTGACATTTATGCAATAATGTCAAAAATGTTCAGTAGGTACCTAGTTCAGTATATCTAGGTGTATAAAAAAACCTGTGACTTTTGAGGCAGGATGCACCGTTTATAGTACTAAACCTGATTAACAAAACTGGTTTAAATAGTTAAACGCATTTTAAACGTACTTGGTATTTACAGAACGACGTTTAGTTAAACCTCAATGAAGTTTGACAACGTCGAAAAATTTAGGGACATTTTTGTATGAAAAGCGTTCATTGGTGACAATGCTTAACGTAATTTGAGCTGATTTGAGCTTGGAGAATATTCATTGACAGTTACGAACGTGAATGTTGTTATTTTAATCCCGAATTACATGAGGAAAAGAGTGTACCTACGCGCTAGGAGCCGAAAACTCGAGAGAGGTTTTGGGAAACTTTTGGGAAATCACGGCATAGAAAAGTATGTCCAGTTCAATATTGATGAAATATATAAAAGGTAAATGATTATTATCAAGTCAGAAAGTAAAGCAGCTACTGAGCTCTTGAGTAGCCTCAATAAACCAGGTAAGAATAGCATCGTTACCTTACTGTGAGTTTCAGGATTCAATGAAATGAAAAAATAAATAAATAGCAGATGAGCTAGAAATAAAGATTCTGAAACATTATTTCAGAGGCCCGAACCCTTCTGCGGTATAAGCAACATGTATTTTTGGAAGGGATAGGCAGAGCCGAACAAACTAAGGCCCGGTTTATCAATAGTAATTTATCCGTCAGTTAATGCTTAACTACCAGTTATTTTGGAAAAGTCGGTTTATCAACAACAGGATAACTTTATTCGGCAGATAAAATGTCAAATATTTATCTGTCAGTTTCAACTGGCGGATAGGTCGATATCTGGAAGTTTAAGGTCTAAGAGAGGATGCAATTTCACTGCAGGGGAGATGAATTTGCTTCTAAAAATTGCATATAAACATAAAAATGTAAAAGAAAATGAAAAAACGGATGGGGCAACCTGAAAATCAAAAGAGGAGGCTTGGATGCAGTGTGAAGCAGCTGTTCGACACTCAAGTGAATCCTCAATCATTTCTAATATTAACCGAACAGTTTCTTTTGTCATTCTAAATCTTGCATGAAAATCCTGGTCATCCCACTTTCTGAAGTTGTCCACTCTTTCCCTAACTGCATAAGGCCTCCTTTCGTACTCAAGAACTTGCAAAATATCCTCCTCCTCATCGCTATCCAGAATATAATCATTCAGAAAATTCCTATTTATCAACAACCAGAAACTCTTCAAGAAAGGAGAATAACAACACATAAACCTTTGGATAAACATTCACCAATAACCTAAGAAAAAAAATCATTTGATGTGACATGACCTTGTTCTTGTAACAACCAATGAGATTGCTTACATTCATTCGTCAGCATTGCCAACTTTCATTATCTGTCAGTTAACAAACTGAAGAATAGAAACGAGTTGATAAACCGCTTCCAAACAAACTGGAACTTTATCTGCTAGTTACCTTTATCCGACGGATACTTAACTGATGGATAATATTGGCTATTGATAAACCGGGCATAAGACTATCAAAGATACTAAAGTATATCAACAACTAGGTTGGGACCAATCAGTGTGTAAGCCAAATTAAGACTGCACTAATAGTTTTGAGAGTTGTCCTGGCAAAATACTGTCGCCTGACTGGGCAAAGCATTGTAGTAAGAAGAAGGTAAATTCTGAAGGTTACAAAGAGACCTTCCTCCTCATACTTGCGGAATGTATAGCAATACAGAATAGAACATCCGGTGTGTCTTTTTCTTTTACTAATTATTCATAAAATCACTAACACTATCCCCTAACTTACCCCCAACACCCATCACAATAGGCCCAGCATAAGACAAGTTGTTGAGATGGAAGCTTTTCGTTTCATTTTTTGTCCGAAACGTAAAGTTACCCTTAAATTCCGGAGTTGCTGAAAGGTGGTCGGCGTAATAGCCTACAAAGAAAGAAATTCAAATAAACAAACACACATTTAACGATTTTTTTTTTGTTAATTATTTTGGCTAATTAAACGATAATTCTTTAAGGGGCATCTACCAAATTCGACCTTGCACAATTATGCTTTATATATTTTTTTGTTTCCCTACGTCCTCACGTTTTAGTTCACATAACGAAAATTTTATTAGAAATATGAAAGCTCCGCAACATGTAGGTAGCCAAGCGGTCCAAGCGGATTTTGGTTCACGTACTACTCTATAAGCTTCGTCAGTACTGAACTGGGAGATCGCCGAGACCGGCGAGCGTTGAACGACACGCGACTACCGAAGCAGAGAGACAATGTCAGTCATAGAAGGATAGAAAAGCGAGCGATGGATTTTTATCCGATATTTTAGTGGTAGCAACCGAATTTCAATAAGAAATTGTACGGTCATAAGTAATTTGAGGATTCTGAGATTTTTTTATAGTATTCATAAAGCTTCAAATTAGACTTCTTATCAATTAGTTTTTCCATTTAATCCATATTTAATTCTTTACAAGGGCTCAAACTTTGCTTAATATGTGTAATTACCTCATGATTCGATTTTTTTTCAACAAAATTTGGTTAGCATTTCAAAGTTTTTATTCGATGAGAACTCTAAGTTCAACATTAATCTACATGATATATTTTTTCCTTAATTTTCAATGCATCCATTACCTCAAAATTCTTTGACAAAAATATTTCGACATTTTCTCAAATCGCTGCCGATAGATTCCCCTTAATATCCAATAATTAACAACCTGCATTATCAGGATATATAGTATCATAAGTTTGTATCCAGGTTTTCTTATGATTTATCATTGGAATTTTTAATTAATGTACACAAAATCACAAAACTGATTTAGACATAGTTCACATCTTTGAAAATTGCTATCCTCTATGGAAGAATTTCTGGAAACCGTTCCTGGTTTCAAGCGTCAAATGAGATCACGTGATTCAATTTCGACTTGAGCGTCTAATATAATAGCAGCAAGCTTCAAAACGCTGGAAAAACAAACATAAAATATATCGCCTGTAGTGTGAACAAGAAATGGCTGGGACCGATAAATATCACTTGTGGGGTTTTGAGTGTCAAAAATTTATTCGACAAGTGAACATCACAAAAATTACACAAAAAAAACAATTTTTCCGCCTACCTCTATCCAAAGTATCCATTTCCTGGCCTCATTGTAAAAAGTCGTACTTTGCCTCCCTAGGGTGGAAAAGTACTTTTACTCCCTATGGAGGAAAAGTAAAAGTGACGTCATGGTACGTCATCAATGAAATAACTTATACGGCATTGACGACCTATACTATATAATATTATATAAGTATAAATTTTACCGTTTATTTATATAACACCCTGGTAGAAATGGTAGAAATCGGTAAATTGTTATTTTATGTTAACGATTTTAACATTAACAATTTAACTTCATATCATAGATACGGATCCGGTTTTCGAATTCGAAGTCAAAGTGAGTTAGATACTCTATAATACATCAAAAAAAATAATATTTAAAAAAAAAGTGATTCAAGCGAATTTGAGAGAGGCGGAAAAATCATATGTATAACATGGGAGTAAAATGCCTTTTTCTCCCTTGAATGGTTACTGCCCTCCGCTACGCGTCGGACAGTAAGCTTCATCCTCGGGAAGAAAAGTAGCATTTTGCTCCCTTGTTATACAAATAGCTATTTGCTGCACTTTTATTCAATGAAATATCTTCACAGAGTGCTAGGAAAAATTTATACTAAAAAACGTTTCTGGGTACACACTATATCATCAACATGGTCTTTCAATTCTGAGGGATTATGGATTGCTGTGTTTAATCTTACTGACGAGGTGGATAACTTCTCTTTTATCAGTGTGACTATAATCTTTTATATGCTCTTGTCATAGTTTTCCATTTTCTTCTGCCTCTGCATTTTGTTTTCCAGTCTCTAGCTTTCAATGCTACTTGATCCCACTATCTGCTTTGTGGTCTTTCTTTTGTTCTCGTCTTGAAAGAAGCCCATGTTGTTATTCTGTTGGTGCTCTCCTCATAATGTGTCCCATCCATTCCAATCTCCTTGCTTTCATATATCGGACTATATTTTCTATTGCTGTTTCCTTTTCTATTTCTGTTTCTTTTCAAGCTTCTTCCTTCCTTCATTATGTCTGGTCCAAGTATTGTTCTGAATATTTTCCTTTCTAGTATTTCTAGTATTTATAAATATGACTAGTCTAATCAAAGTCTTGTAGTTTCTTATTTATGCCAAGAATCTGCTTTTCTTCCAATAATCTTTTTTCCATCTCCTCTTATCTTGACTTTACCAGTTTGTTCTAAAAATGTTCCCAAATAATAAAAGTTTGATACAATTCTAAACTTGTAATTTTTGATTTTTAAGTGAGTATCATTATTCAGTTTTTATTTCCCCATCGTATTTTGTTTCATCTTAATTTATTCTTAGCCCTAATATTTGTACCTGTGCGTCTAGGTTTTTTACTGCTTTTATTATACTTTTATGTGTTCCAGTCACGATGGCATGAGCAATTAAAAGGGTCTCGTTCACTATAAAATTTTTCTCGTTCAAGTTTGCATGCCCTAAAATGGATTGAAGTACTAGGTTAAACAGTGTTGGAGAAATTGAGTGATCATGTGTTACAGCTTCATTCATTTTAAATTCTGATTTTTCAACTTTAGAGTTTTGTAAAGTAATTTCCACCAATTCCCTATGCTTCTTTAGAGTGACTAGTATTTTTAGTGCTTCTATAATATTGAGTCATATTATTGAGTCAAATGCGTCCCTGAAGTCTATAAAAATGACGTGTAGATCATTATTGTATTTCAGGTATTTTTCGAGGATTTGTGTATTGCCGTTAGTGCTGAATTTCCTAGTCTAAGCCCGATCTGGAAGTCTCCTAATATTTTTTCTGTGTATGCTTTCAATTTTTGGTTTATTATGTTCGCAAGTATTTTGTAGGTGGTATTAACTAGAGTTATTGGTGTATAATTTTTGAAGACTTCCTTATCTTCTTTTTTGTGAACCTTCCGATATAAGAAGCAGTACAATGTTTAGCTTTCGAGCTGCATTAATTTAAGATGGCGTCCGATAGAAATTGAGACACATATCACGTGACATCATTGACGCCTTAAGCCATAGCACCTTTAAACTTTAAACTAGGGACCAGAATTTAAAAAAAAGGTAGAACGTGTCACGGGACACACGGTAGGTACTTTAGTTCCTTTTAAGCAAAAATTATGTAATACATTTGACGTTATAGATAAACGATTTGCATATTCTTTGGTGGTAGAGTAGTAAGCATACCAGACTCTCACGCGGTAGACCCGGGTTCGATTCCCCGTGAGGAGGTTTTTTCTTATTGTTAATTTTATTTTTAAATGATTATTCTGCTTGATATTAATAGCTACAACATGTAGACGTTTGAAATATTTAGCAGAATATTCATTATTACAGATAATGGTACGGTACCCTTCATGAGGGAGTCCGACTGGCAACATCTACTTATAACAGCATCGTATATTTAAAAAAGGAGACCGTAGTATTATACAAATTGGACATTCAAGAACTGTACGTTTACCACAAAAAAATTAGTGGAAACATAAAATTGAATTGTAAAATTTTCAATTTGAAGTTATATCACACTTTATAGAAATTTTTATTTCCTGGATTTTTTCTTAAGTGGGTCGTAGAAAAAAAATGCTGTTCGACTCGTGTGGATTGTCCATATCGTACTTGAACGATTGAGCACTCCGCCTACGGCGTCGTGCTCAAACTTTGTCCTCGTGCGATATGGCAATCATATCCACCTAGTTGCACAAACTACTATTTCTATCAAAATATGACCTTTCACATTTAAAAACAACCTGCCAAATGTCAGATCAATTTATCCATCCATTTTAAAGTTATCGAATTAAAACATTCAAGTTTTCAAAATTTCAACACTCTGTATTTCGAAAAGTAAATGTGCTAGACCCCTTAATCCTCATGTCATTTTGACAACCGATGCTGTAAATAAACAAAAAAGATCAATCGCGCAAAAAAACTATGGAAATAATAGTAAAAATTTATCCGAACAAATTCAAGTAGATCACCAACACTGCGAATACCAGCTTTGCATAGAATTTTAATATAGCGTCGGTAGTTCAGTGGTAGAATGCTCGCCTTCCACGCGGGCGGCCCGGGTTCGAATCCCGGCCGGAGCATATGAATCGCTGCTTCGCAAACGAGAGAGAGACTAAGGAGAGAGCCCAAGCACGCAAGCAAGGCACATAACGAAGCAACGTAACATAACGTAGCGTAACGTAACGAGTAACGGTCAGATCTTTCCGTCGCGCCCCCGGTCGCTCAAACATAACCTGACGTAAAGAACTAAAGTTCCAAAATATTTTGATCATTTCCCAAAATAATTAACAAAAAGAATATAGGTACAGAAGAAATTATTCCATAATAAAAGCATAACACTTGTTGCTGTAATAAAAATTAGGAAACCTCAAGATATATTTTAATAAACAAATTTGAATATAAAGACTAAAAATAAACATAACAAAAATATCCATGGTAACAGTTTAAGACTGAGTGAAAGTGAACTTACTATCTACTATAGATGTTACCATTGAAAATATTGTTTCTGTTTACAAAATACCAAGCCTACTCACCTATGGTAGCCATGGCTGCTCCCAAAACCATCAAAAGTAGCCCTAGACTTAAAGCTTTGCAAGCGTTCCATAAACACTTGCCGTTGACCTTCCCCCTGACGACTTGAACATTCCATTGAGCACCGGAAGCTGGATGGGCTCGACGTACCACTTCTGAAGCTCCTCCTCGAGTCCATCCAGTACCAAGGAATGGTCCTTGATGCATTCTGGGCTCTGAAGCAAACAATTTTTCTTCCTGAAATTTATAATTTCTTCTTTCCTTTCACATAAAAGTACATTTACTAAATTGGTTAGGAGCTTAACGATACAGATAGAGGCAAGAGGCCAGCTCGGAGCCCGTCAGCATGTAACAGACAGATAGAAAGTAGGAGGTTTATAATAATATGTCTTTCTCTAATAGTGTTTATGCTATACAGTGCTATTCAAAAGTCCCCTTCCCCGTAGTATCTTTTGAACGGCTACACTCACATTAATAAAATTTGGAGGGTGGAAATAAAGTGTTGTAAACTTCTCTACGAATGGTAACAGGTGACGTAATTATAATAGATGACAGTGCCACTCTGGCCAACAATTTTAAATAGGACCTTATGGAAAGTAATATCTCGTTTGAAAGGCATTGGCTTTATTTGGATTTAAACTAATTTTGACGGATAAATTAAATAAATAAGAAAATTATTGGAACTATTTTTTTAAATTTAATTAATCAAACATCAACAATGGATTTTTAAAGCGTTCGAAATGTGCTCCGTCTACTTCCTTACAGTAATACATCCTATTAGTAAACTCTTGCCGTACTCGTTCGAATGTGTCAGCTGAAATTGCATTGCATTCTTCAACAATTATTTCTTTCAAAACGCCAATGCTATCTGGTGCCGTGGTATAAACATGGATTTCAAGTACCCCATAGAAAATAATCCAAGTGGCCATTCTATAGGACCTCGCCGGCCAATCCATCTACCTCGATATTCTTCATCCAGGTAACGTCTTACTGCACCATGATAATGTGCAGGAGCACCATCTTGTTGAAATGATATTTCCAGATGGCTGAATTAATATTGATTATTTTCCAGAATTTCAAAAATTAACGGCTCAATTGCATTTTGTAGCATCTCCAGATACACTTCACCGCTTAAATTTGAATTTAGGAAAACAGGACCAACTATGTGGTTTCCCAAAATGCCTGCCCAAACATTGACTTTTTCTGGAAATTGGGTATGTTGTTCACGAAAGGTGTGAGGATTTGTGTCACTCCAATACCTTACATTTTGTGTATTCACATTTCCATTGAGGCAAAAAGTACTTTTGTCACTAAAACAAATTGTTTTTGTGTGATGTGAGTTTTGACTAATTTTATTTGTCATACATTCACAGAATTCGAGTCTTCTATCGGGGTCGTCATCCGAAAGGTGGTGCACCATTTTTAATTTGTATGGATGACATTTATTTTTAGCCAACACTCTCTGTACTGTACCTTTACTTACTTCACAGATAGACGTAACTTTAGTTAAAGAGGAAGTAGGGTTTACTACCATTTCAGCAACTATATCAATTTTTTTTATTATCAATAAATGTTGGTCGACCAGATCGTTTGGCATCTTGAACGCTACCTCTTGCTCCAAACTTGTGAAGAAGCTCCCTCAAACAAGTTCTGGAGATAGGGCGATCTGGGTATCTCTCATTAAATAAACGTTCCGCTTTATGGAGATTCTTTTTCACCAATTATTAAGATAGCTGCTACTTTGTCGACTTGAGTACGTACCATTTTGCCTATGTAAACTCTTAAACGTCTCGTTAAACAATAATAAAATTAAATATTTAAGCTATTTAGAAAAACTTTGCAAAGCAACAAATACTATTAAATTAAAAACGTCAATTTTTTGACAACCAACCAGAGGCGGACTGAAAAATCTTCAATATTTAAATGTGAAATAATAATTTTGGTATTTATTTAATTTATCCGTCAAAATTAGTTTAAACCCAAACAAAATTGATATGGCTATGTAGCCAATGTCAATACCTTTCAAACGAGATATCACTTGCCATAAGGTCCCATTTAAAATTATTGGCCAGAGTGGCACTGTGACGTCATCTATTACTATTACGTCACCTGTTTCCATTCGTAGAGAAGTTTACATTACCTTATTTTCACCCTCCAAATTTTATTTATTAATGTAAGTGTAGCCGTTCAAAACATACGAAGAGGGGGGAGGGGACTTTTGAATAGCACTGTATAAACACAAACAGACAGACAGAAAAACCTTCGATCGTCTGTCTCTTTCTCTTTCACCTGAGCTATGGCTATTTACCTCTATTTGTAGTATCTCTATGGTTGTAATATTCAGAAAATTAATTTATTCCACATCACAGTTTACTACAATTTTCAACGACTTGTGACACGCGGCATTGTCTCCACCAACAATACCCTTCTTTTGAAATTTCTGATACAATTCATATTTCTAGCGTATTATATTTTATTAACAAAAATGTCACTTAACTCGTGAACCGAGCCTAGATCATCTTATCTCTCGTAATATGTACATATGGTCAAGGTTAAGATGCAGATAGGACAAGTTAAGGGTTCTGGAAAGGTCTGAATGGATGGACTTTATTCTTTTTGAATCTTAAATTTCCAATATCAAAATATCCAGCTTCAACAACGTTCATTGTACTTTAAAATGTACATTATGCTCGTCTGCTAAAAATCTGATACGAACAAGTTTTTAGCGAAGCTAGAAGAACGCCGCACCAAAAAACAAAGTAACTAATGAGGGACTGCTCCTGTAAGGATGCTTCAAGCCTTTTGAAATATATCTCCCCATTCAAATGATGAGTTGAGGTGGCTTGCATTTGAAATAATGCCGTCGCGACAACGGCACGTGAAAGCATAGACGTACAAAAGGACTTTGATAAAGTGTTGATGAAAGAAATGGCGGAATTATAAAGAAAAGGCAGATGTATGGTTGTAATGGTATTTCAAGAGTATTTGTTATAATGCTGAATTTGCAATATTCGCGTATGTCGTTGTTTTTTAATTTTATTTGGCAGCAGTTAATACCAATGACAAAATCTTCTTTGCATTAATCGGTTTTTGGTAGTCGCAAAATTTGTCACCGTCATCACCGACATGCTATAAGGGAATTTACATTTAGTTGGTAGCGTTAAAGATACTTGGAAAAATAACTCGCAATGTTGCCAAAGTCTTCAATCGTACGTTATGTTCCGACTACTATGGAAGAATAATATTGTTGGAAATAAACTGCTTCAATAGAGTTAAGAAAATTACGATTTTTGGACACCAAGTATTTGTATGTTATAAACTGGATATTTTTCCTTTCACGTACCTAAGTCCTTTTACATACCTAATATGTTTGTATTTCAAACAACCAAAACAACAATTTGAGGTGTAATAACTTTTTAATTTCAGTCTATTTAAGCGAAAATGTTAATAACGAGTATGATCTCTTCTGATATCAATAATGGCCATATATAACGACTCAACTAGGAGAACACACCTCTGTATTTCAGAAGAGATTTATGCTATCCTAGAATGTGACAGAATTAACAAATATAGGACTGACACTCATAGGATAAACATACTAACTGACAGCCAGGCAGCCCTTGCAGCTTTAAACAGCCGCAAGGTAACACCAGACTGGTAGAAAGATGCCAGAAAAAACTGAATGAACTAGCAGACCACATTAAAGTAAGATTAGTGTGGGAGCCGGGACATAACGGTATTTCTGGAAATGAACAAGCTGATGAACTCGCGGGAAGAGGTTCAGCAACAGCATATGTTGAACCATATAACCATATAACGGTGACCTCAGCTGCAGACTTTGTGGCATGGAGACCGAGACCGTATTCCATATCTTATATGACTGTGAGGCACTCGACTCGTGGAGACAAACAATCTTCGGAGAAGCCAATGTGCCACCCGAAGTATATGGCACACTATAACGGTTGTATTCTCGTTAGGCAATATGTGAATGAGACTCTACTCTACCCAGGCTAACTCTTTTTCCAAAAGAAATTGGTCATGTACAAATACATTGAACTAAGATAATCGAACCTGAAAAATGACAACGATCTCACCTATACTCCTTTTAGGTGCTATGTGGTCTGGTATCCACAGTGATCCTCAATTGCAATATGCTGCTATTATTTCCCTTATCCCGCCAAGATTTTATTTCATGATACACGGCTAATTGGCCAAATTATATCCACAGCTAGTACCCAAATACGAAAAACTATTAAAATATCATATTAAATGTTTCATTATTAAACTGCATACCCTTGAAGACGCTGATTCTCTCACAGTAATAACTATTAATTTCCAGGAAGGAGAGAAATTAAAGAATCTTTTTAATTGATTTTATTTTACAATTCCAAAAAAAAACATAATTAATCAACAATGCTATATAGTGGATATGTTTTCTTTCATTGAGAAAACGAAGTTCTTTCTTATGAAAGTAGTTAAATATTTAAAGTACGAAATAAAGTTTGTAGGGTACTTGAAGCAATTGCCTTAAGCTTACACTTCGAAAAATATGAATATTCCGACTTACTTATAATAATAATAATATTTACAATTCACATCAGCATGAATAATTTATCAATTAAAACTATTGACAAAGTGAAGAGGAAAAAAAATAGTAGTAATTAATCGCAAAAGAAATCAAAATATACAGGGTGTAACAAAAAGGCAGGTTATAAATCATACCACATATTCTGGGGCTAAAAATAACTCGATCCAACCCAAGTTACCCTAGTACAAATGTGCATGCGAAAAAAGTTATAACCCTTCGAAGTTACCAAATGAAAATAGATTTTTTCAAATATCTCGAAAGTTGTTCGACATATTATAATAAAAGTTGACAAGTGGCTTTCTTATGATAAGAGCATCATCTTAAAAAAAAATTGAGAAATTATTGCACCCCGTTAAAAATTTATGGGAGTTGAGATCCCCTAAACCCCCCAAAATGTTTGTGTACATTACAATGTAATGCTTATTGTGGCACCATTATTCAAACACATTATTTTTGAAACCTTTTTGCCCCCTGGCACTTTTTACAATTATCAGTTTTTATCGAGATACGGCCTATTTTTCATTATGCTTCAAAAATTTCGAGTAACAAAAATGAAAGTGAATTAAAATGAATTTTTTCGAGGGTCCCAAATTTTTGATTGAATCAATGGCTTCTGACGATATCTAATTGCAGCCTCCAGGATTCTAATCCTCAGTTGTTGTTCGCTCATAATTTCTACAGCATACACATCGTTCTTCATGCAACCCCAGACGCTAAAGTCGATAGGGTTCGGATCTGGACCTCTGGGTGACCAAGCAATAGGTGCACCAGGACCCATTCCAATCCAGCGTCCAGAATATTGCTCGCAAATATGTTGCCTAACTTCGTTAGTGTAATGTGTGTAAGTACCACATATTTTGCCTTATTCTGAGATTTACCCCTTTCAAGTACTCTGGTAATTCGTTTTGTAAAAATTGCAAATAATTTTCACCGTTTAATTTGTTTGGAAGAAATACTGGCCCTATTAGATTGTTGTCCACAATTCCTAGCCAAACATTGACTTTGAACATACTTTGGTGATGAGTGACTTTTTTTCCATGAGGGTTTTCTTCGGCCCAGATGTTTTCGTTATGGTGATTCGTAATGCCATTTCTGTTGAAGGTGGCTTCGTCAGTAAATAAAATATGGTTGATGAAGTTGGCATTCCGAGTGTTTTCCGTCAACAATCAATCGCAAAATCCCATTCTTTTAGGATAATCTTCATCTAGCAACTCTTGAACGGTTGTTAAATGATAAGGATGAAGCTGCTGTTCCTTTATTCTTCTCCAAACCATCATGTGAGACAGATCTAATTGCGCAGCTACTACTCTTGTACTACTTTGAGAGGTTTCTTCAATTGCATCCAAAATCTCCTCATCGTCTGCATCCACTTTCGGACGACCACTATTACCAGCAAGTTGTGGTCGTAATGTACCTGTTTCCCGTAAACGACGATCAATGGAGAGAAATAATCGACGACCTGGTGTATTTCGATTGGGATATTTTTCCGCATAAAACCTTGCAGCTGCTGCGCTATTTCCCCGGCATTCACCTGTGTTATCAAAATTATCGATAAGTATCTTAAATCTTAATTCAACATGACGAAACTTACCCAAAATAAATGCATTGTTATTAGAAAAGTTAGTTCCTCTTAAACACACAAAAGTTGAAAGCTTCAAATGTATTATTGACAATTGTTGATCCAATCTCTAAATGTATCCTTAGTAACAACGGTTGTTTACTAAATAATAATACACAGTTTTTGAAGCCTAATGAAAAATAGGCCGAATCTCGATAAAAACTGATGAGTGTAAAAAATACCAGGGGGCAAAAAAGTTTCAAAAATAATGTGTTTGAATAATGATGCCACAATAAGCATTAAATTGTAATGTACACAAAAATTTTGGGGGGTTTAGGGGATCTCAACTCCCATAAATCTTTAACGGGGTGCAATAATTTCTAAATTTTTTTTTAAGATCATATCATAAGAAAGCCACTTGTCAACTTTCATTATAATATGTCGAACAATTTTCGAGATATTTGAAAATAGTTATTTTCCTAACAAGTGCGGAAAGTGATACTTTCCCGCACGCGACTGCAGTTGACCCGAACGACGAGAAGCGGAGTTCGGGCAAGCGGTCAAGGGCGGGAAAGACACTTCACGCATGAGTTAGGAACATAATTTTTTCTACGACCGTATATACAAAAAAGTATATCAACCCATTTTTCAAAAGTCATTCTATTCCAACATACATATACAAAACTTCAACCAAAAACTATTATTATTATTATCAATTATTATTATAAATATTATTATTAGAAACACAATTTGTTGCATTCTGTGAATTACTTAAAATTGCCGGTCCAGTGGAGTTATTTGGTGTTAACTGGTGAGTGAATGACGTTGATGAGGATGGCATCGTTTGCAGGTCACATAAAGATGACGATGAAGGTGACGGCAATTATTTTAAGTCATTTGTAGATGAAAGAATTTCATTTGATATATTTTTCTTATATGAAGCCCGGGTGGTTTGACAGGCTTTTTATGACACTACTTTAAAGAATGTACAAGGTTATATCAAAATATTTTCATTATTTTATATTTTCAGAAAATTAAAAATGTAACAAAAAGCTAGAAAACATGTACTTAGATTTTATTTGATGGACTATTTATTCACCTGGTGTAAGAATAGTTATAACTTCCGAAGTAAACAACTATGTAATAAGGTCAAAATTTGCATAATTTTACTTTCCCGCACTAGTGCGGGAAAGTGACACTTTAAAAGCTAAAATGTGTGCGGGAAAGTGGGTTAAAGCGCACGGTAGTAGAAAAAATCTATTTTCATTTGGTAACTTCGAAGGGTTATAACTTTTTTCGCATGCACATTTGTACTAGGGTAACTTGGGTTGGATCGAGTTATTTTTAGCCCCAGAATATGTGGTATGATTTATGACCTGCCTTTTTGTTACACCCGCATATAGGTGAGTGCATTTACAGCGCTCAGTGCTGTAGCACCTTAAACATTAAATTAACCAGAAAACAATTATATTCAGTTATGAACAAATAATATCCAATTTTGCCGAATCATGTGAAGGCACAAATAAATAATTAAAACTACTTATCTTCAATAATGTTTTGAAATGAAAAGAATTAGTCCCTCTGTTAACCAGGCTATGTAACGTTATATTTGACCACTATCATTGGAATATTTAAATATCTACCGGACGGCGAGTAGCCAGTCCTTTTTTCTTATCAACATGTGATTCTCGTCGAAAACCTGTAGCACCGATCACCGCTAAAAGGCAAAATTTTTACATTTAATGTGCGACGAATAATCTCCGTTGGTGAGGTTCAGTATACACTGATATTGGTCAAATATTTCAATTCTTCTCTCCTATACAGAGATAGAAATTAAGAACACACTACGAATACGTAAATTATTTCTCGAAGCGGAGCATGTGAACAGGAAAGAAATATGTAACGTATGTCGATTGCTCATCGCATAGTCAACAATTTAATAGCGAGTAGTGAGAATAAGCTTTCTTTCTCCTGTGAACCATGAAACAGTCCAGTTGAATTTTTAAAATTTATCTTTTATTTAAAATTTATCTTTCCTAAAGTGCATTCAATGTGAATGGTAAGTTGCATTTAAGTATATGCTTTTCCTTTTATGATTTTTGCTTTTATATTTTTTTCTCCTAGTGATAAGCGCCAGATACACACATGCAATGATATTTTTTTTATCTTGTTCTTATTCTTTTTCTAGTTTTTCTTATACAGGTGATGAAAGGTTTACATGTATATAGTTGAAGTCTTTAAAATATGTATATTTAGTTAACTAATTAATTCAATCTAAATACCAACTTAAAATATTATATTTCCGCATTACATTTTTTTCATTACATTTTCTTTATCGCCTTCTGTGGTTGAAATAAGTAGTAAAATAAAATTTAGTTTCTATGTTACTTAGATATTTTTTTTTTATTTTTTTGATTTCCTTTGATGAATGGAAATAAATAAGATTTCCTCAATAATATCATTTTTCACATTTCTTTATTGCTTCTTTTGTTTTTTTTAATAGTAAAATACAGGATATTTTTTTTATGAACCATGTTCTTAAATGTATTGCTTAAACAATTGTAAAACGAATTACCTACTGCAGATATCCTGAATTTTACATAAAAATGTTACTATTGCTGATACAATGTATCTTTCTTAGCACTTACTTAGTACCTGGACTTACTGAGTACCTGAGATTTCGTGCCTGGAGGTTAGTACCTGAGACGTACCTGAGACCACAAAACAGTCTGGAACTTTGTACCTGCCAATTCCGGACGAAGTAGTTTCCATCAGACACGTGGAAAATTAAGGAAAGTAACAAGTGAACCAATTTTAAACCAACGTGCTTCAACTCACAAAACCAACATTTTTTTTATATTTTACTGTGATATTTTTAATCATTATACAACTTGTAAATTTAACAACGTTGTTCATATTCCTTCCCTTCCAACATTTCCAGGTTTGTTGATAGAGAGTGGTTAGGTGAAAAACAAGTCGACTAATATTATTCAGGGTGGCGCCCACTTACCTTTGTTGATTAACTTTAATTACATTTAACTTGATTTATTAACTTATTGAATTCATTTGGTTTCTTAACTTCATTTATTATCTCATTAACTTCAATATAACTTCAATAACTTAAATAAAGTAGGATTACCCGCGAACCGGTAAGACTACTTCCTGAATTGATATTAGTTTGGTCTCCGAATTCACACCTGAGGTGCTCTCCACATTGAGTCGCCGTTGCAGTTTATCTTGCCTTATTATTTTAAATAAATAATAGGTAACAGTTCATAGGCTTCAGAAGAAAAAGGAGATGTAGACCATTACAATATTATCCAAGCTAACCATCCATGACCTTCAACATTTGAGAAAATTGACCTTCTCACAATTCAAACAACGTTATATACAGAAATTAACATCAGTTTCTTGCACCAGTTGGTAACCAATGGATCTATAACTAGTCTACTCGAAGGTACGGGGATAACTGGATGGGTGGAATAAATGTGGGAGAAGAGTACAGTA
This sequence comes from Galerucella pusilla, assembly GCA_910591695.1. Lineage (NCBI taxonomy): Eukaryota > Metazoa > Arthropoda > Insecta > Coleoptera > Chrysomelidae > Galerucella > Galerucella pusilla. The sequence goes on along the minus strand of CAJUYI010002730.1, from coordinate 9,393 downwards.
AGCCAACAGGCTGCAGTGCTCCCGGCATCAGAAAGGCTCCCAAACACACAAAAAAAAACGACTCAAGACTCTTTATAGCTGGTCCCATGTATGCTTGATGGGATTGAAGTTTAGATTAACTTCCACTTGGAAAGCAGTGACATCTTTAGATAGGCTGATTGCTATCGACTTTATTAGTGTATGATCAAAGGAGGTAGATTTACTTGCAAAAAATGTATTCTATCATAGGCGGAGGAACGATAAATCATTCAAAGGGGGGTATTTGTGTGAGAATTTCCGTTTTTGTGGTGAATTTATTTGTAAAAATTTCTCCATCATTGGCGTACGATAACATTTTCAAAAACAGTTTATTTATCTGCGAAAATGTCCGGTTACCAGACGTTTTCATATGGGGTACATTTTTTTGTGATAACTTCCTCCTATCTAGCCATAGGGTTGATTTATTTGTGCTTCAATTTCTGACGACAGTTCCCATGACTTTTTTTTCCAGAATTGGTGAAAAATATCAAAGTTGTACTGCACTGACTCCGATACGAAATTTACCTAAGTGCAGCCGCACAAAGGGAAAAAAATAAATAATTCTACAATCGTAAAATGTCCACGTCCACGACAAAGAAAGAAAAGCACGAGATTTTTATATGTGCCCACGTGAAACGGTCGTGACATTTGAAAAATATTCGGTCGCCAAAAAAATGAGTAAGTGGTTGTCGAGTAAATTGGTAGAACGATAAAAATTAGGGTCGTAGATGGATTACATACACACACAAAAAAATGAGGGGTTTTCACAATGGAAAATAAGATACCGGTCGCTTTAAAATCACTCACTGAATGAGTTCTTCGTTTTTTCTTTGTCGGTTTTCTCGTAAATAAACAAATTGAACTTAATGGACCAGAATGGAAGCCACTCAATCTTGTTAATATAATTGGGGTGGCTTTTGTGACATTTTTTAATTAAAGCTTTATTATTATTTCAATGAAAAAAAAGCGGGAGCAGTCCTTGTTTACATAAAAAGGGCGTCAAGGATACCAGCTAACAAGATGTTACATATTCTCAGTTCTATGCAGGGAGTTGGGTTTCGTTAAATCCCACGTATCATGAAATTTGTTTTTGTAGTGGAGCTAGTTTTATCTTTCGGGGCATAAATTGTCTACAGAGTAAACTTACCTCCTCTCCATATATTTTTGTAAATAGAGGCTAGATGGACAGCATACAGAATTGTAAATATTTCTAAATGCACAAATCAGACTTATGCAGAACGAAGCAGAGTACTAGCGGACAGTAAAAGTCACAGTATTCTGGGAATGACCTCTGACATAATGCCTCCAACAGTAAACTACGACCTGCCTTACACCGTCCTAATTCCAAATAGAGATGAATGGGTCCTCCGTAAGGATGGACTATTAAGAGCAGACAGCTGTTGGTACACAGACGGCTCAAAAACACCCCCAGGCTCTGGTGCAGGTGTGTACGGGCGCAGACCTAGGACAGAAATTTCAACATCTCTAGGATCCTATGCAACCGTATTTCAGGCGGAAATTCACGCCATTGTTTCATGTGTGGAGAGAGTAGAGCAAGCCAATCTCATACATAGAACAATAAAAATTTTCTCGGACAGACAAGCGGCTTTAAAAGCACTTAGCTCTCGCCGTGTAACGTCGAAATTGGTTTTAGACTGCCAAAAAAGACTCTCCTCAATAGGAGAACTCAATAAAGTATTGCTGGTCTGGATCCCTGGCCATTCTGGCATGGAAGGAAACGAGAAGGCAGACTTTCTTGCACGGGAGGGTGCCACACGTGTTTCTATCGGCAATTGGCATTGCCAAACAAACACTAAATACCTGGACAGCAAGAAGAGCTTTAGATTTCTGGCATAATTCACCAGGATTGGTTCATTCAAAGGCTTTTATACATCCTTCGAAGTATGTCTCCAAACAAATGTTAGACCATAGCAGGCATGACCTACGTTGTCTAACAGGCCTTTCAACAGGCCACTGTCATCTGAATCATCATATGATAAAACTTGAACTGTCGGAAGATCCGACTTGCCGTCTTTGTTTGGAAGATGATGAAGCAGCAGAGCATATAATTTGTGCCTGCCCCGCCGCGGCTCGAATCAGGTATCTGATGTTTGGCAGGGTCTCACTCTCGCCCTCGGACCTGAAATATCATTCACCAAATAAAATTATCGGCTTTGTTAAGAAGCTGAATTTGTTTGGTGAAATCTGAATAGGTGTGAGCCACAATAGACTCTTGTGAGTCGCAGTGGAGGGCCTTATAGACCCACACACCACAAACCTAACCTAACCTAAACTTAAAATTTGCATTGAAAGATTTACTTTTAATGAGGGAAAATTGTGGATAAGTGACGAAAGGCGTTATGAAAATCATGAAAATCGGATAAATTTTAAAACACACATAAATCAATGCCATATATGCTTTTTTGGGGCGATATTCGTTATTCTCTCCGGCTATTTTGGGCAGATTTACTTTCTGAGAAAATTACTATTCTATTGTGAATCGTGCATTTCCCATACAGATCATTTCCGGTTAATCCATGGTTAACCAAGGTTAACCATTATTATCAATGAAGACAATTGACAGTATTGACACTGAATTGACGTTTGTTTGATTTGTCAGTTGCCCTTGTATTTTGAAATTCATTACTCATTTTGAATAAAAATTTTAAATAACGAAAACATGAGCTCTAAATACAAAAGACATCTAGGAAACGCTGGCAGGAACTTCCAGTTCTCAAATGTAAGTATTTTAAATCTGGAAATTTGTGAGAAACTGAAAACAATATTTTTGTAGGATGGCTTCAACAGGATTCGCAAGATTCAGATCTAGCTTCTTGCTCTGTATGCAAGCTTTCTTTGCGAGCACATAAAACAGATTTGGTGAATCATTCGAAAAAACAAAAACATAAATTGAATTATTAAATTACTAAAATATGTCATTTTTATCATTCAGAAAAATCGCCGATTCGAAAAAAAAGTCGCCGATTTTCAAAATTTTAGCCTGCGGCGAGCTTTTTGCTCTCTTCGCTCGCTCTATGACAACTGGCGATTTCGGCGATTATTTTCACAAGCAATGCTATTTTTATTATAATAAAGTTGGCAATCCTGGAAATGGAGACTTATCAAAACGACTTGGGCCGCTTGGGCGGACATCGATAGTGAAAATTATAATTTCATTTGGATGGTTTAATAGCACAAATTTTGATGCGCCGCAAATTTTACTGATAGATTATAGGTATATCTATATTTGGCAAGAAAATGAAGCGCTTCAATTATGGTCAAGTTTCAAGAAGATACTTAAAAAATAATAATAATATAGAAAATCCTGAAATACTTTTTTTTATGTTTTTAATAGTTTATCACTTCATATGGATATTCTTTCACAATATAATTCTCTAAATAATGATAAAGTCACATTTTTCAATACAGTTTCATGTTTCAAACTCAATTGCACATAATGGCGGCGATAGCGGTACAAGAGTTGCTTATTTAAACATGGCGATTCATGATACAATAATTTAATCCCAAAGAAATGCCTTAAACAATATTTTATTGTAAAATGGAACGGTATACGATAACTGTTTTATATCGAAGAATATTTAGGCACTATACAACTAGAAAGTGTTTTATAATGCAACGCAATTCAATGCTATACAATATTTATTATTCAACATTATACAGCTTCAATAAGACAAGCTTAAGTAACTATTTTATAATGTTGTAGCTGTTAGTTATATATTAGTTATATTATATAACTCTTTTACGATAGGTATGAAAGTCTTATAAAATGATATTTTTGATATTGTATCAACTTGCTTATAAGGTATTATATCATTGTAAAAGAAATGATCGTATAATGCGTTATAGCATATATTGTAAAAGTCACTATAGAATCATTTAATACAACAATTTTCTTTAAAAAACAAAATTATCGCAACAAAAGGCTTAATAAAAACAAACAGTCCTTAAAACAATGCTATTCGACTGTTATACAACAACTCAGTCGTCTTAAAATTCCATTTTGCTAGTTGGGGGCAAAACTGGAGCACCCTATATATTTTAAAATATTTTCAAATTATAGCTTAAGCTGGAGTTAAATTCGTGGTATAAAAAGATTTTCCAGACATTTTATATTTTCTTCAATACTTTTCCGGTTCCAGACTTTCGACGAGCTCTGTATAATATTCTTATAATTTTGGTTCCATTCACAGTTTCAGTGATAAAATGTTACAGCCTGAACTATCTCCTCTCCTAGTTTTGATCATGGATATTATCCCCTTGTTTCTCCAAAAAATAAGAATCATCTGCGTGGTCAAAAGTTCCAGTCCCCAGAAAATGCAATCAACACCTTCAAAAACTCTATTTTGAATGTCCCAACAAGCGCGTTGAAAAACTGCTTCCAGAATTGGTTTCAAATAAAAATGCATTTCTCTGCGTGGAGATTACTTTAAAATACAAAAGAGTTAAATATATTATATTGTTTTTTTCATCTCTATATGCAAAATATAAAAGATAATCCTCGTATTATCTATATTTTGGTAATTTTATCCGCCTTGAGAATAGCAATACTGGATCTAACATATGCTTCTGGAAAAGGAACAAAGAAACTGTGATTACCGAAATATTCATTTTAACCCAACCACATTTTCATCTTGTTCTCTCTTTTATATTCATTTAATCTTTCAATAACCTGTTATAAATATCCTTGACGCAGGATTCGAAAATTAAAAGACAGACTTGAGCTGTCAAAATTATCGATAGCCATTAAAAATTAAAAATTCACACAATCTTTGGTATTCTGTTGCGTATCAAAATATGTTCAAAACATCAAGGCCACAAGTGTCCACTACTACAATAATAGACGGGAATCTCCATTTCAGCACTGACATAGCAGAAAAAAAACCAACTCACCTGAAAATATGCTCGAACTCACAGATTTCCACAGTATCACACATCTCTACATCGAATCATAACTAACACCACCTTTTAATAAAATCTATCCATTTTTTCAACAAGGATTATTAGTGAATATAATAAACTGAATGAAATTCGGTTCAAAAGGATAATTTTTTCAGCATCCCAAAGGACCCACGCGGGCAACAGGTACGATCTTGCGCAAATCAGTCTAACAGCAAATATCGACCCTTATGCCAGAGGTGGACTGTGGACTTTTGAAAAAAGACGTTATATGGTAGGTTACGTGTTTTGTATATAAATGAATGCAAAATAGGGAGGGGAGATAGGTCAGCTGGCTGGGAAAGGTTAATGTACTTTCGAGTAAATAGTTGAAAGTTGGTTATTTTTTTGCTCCTGTTAATTTTTTCAATAAAATTAATGCTTCGATAAACCATTCTATTGTTCTTCTCTTTATCTTTAAAATTTTGAATTTATCCTACACCTCTTTGTAATAAACAAAGTGGAAATGGCCCTAGTGGATGCCAGACGGGCGATCACATCCAAGTAAGTATTTTCATATTAGAAACTTTATCATTTGTAACTCCAAACAATAATATTTGGCTGTAACATAATGGAGTTTCACCTCACTATCCACGTGAGGAGATGCAATATATTCATCATAATTCATTTGTTTGGGACTTGGGTTATCCTTAACAGCCCCAGGTACTTGAACTAAATATTTGTAACATATCCATGATATCTACTTCCATACCAGAAGCTGCTAGTTTAACTGGAGGTTATTTTGAGTAGTTGTTAAGGTTGTATTATCAAATTGAAATGAAAATTCCACACTTGTGATTTTTAACCAATCAGAACGTGTATTTCTGTCAGATCACCATAGCAACGGATGAATTTTATCGGAAATTTTTTCCTGGTGGGTACCCAACAGCGAATTATACTGGAAATTTTTTTGACGTTTATAATGACAGAATATATTTTTTAACAATCTAATTAAAAAGCTTGAATAATTCTTAAATTCATGGACCATTATGATTGATGTTTATATTAAAAACGCAATTATTGTATACTATGACAGGTTTATTCGAAGTTGCTTGCTCTTGTCTTGATTTAGAGATTCTTGGACTGTCTTTGCAGAAGTTGAAGCAGACCTCATTGCGTCAATTATATCCTGATGATGGCCCGGCAACTCAGGACTTGCTAACGAATGTCGAGAACTACTTGCTAATCTTGCAAGGCGGAACGTGGTGCGGCTAGAATGGATTCCAGCCCACTCTGGATTTGAAGGCAACGAGATGGCGGATGCACTGGCTGCGGAAGGGGCGGCAGCTCCTTTCTGCGGCCCGGGCCCGACCCTGGGCCTAACAAAACAAAGAATACGCAAGGAGACGAAGAAGTGGCTGAGGAATCAGCACCTCGCTCATTGGAATGCTCTGCAGGGTCCTAGACAATCCAAACTTCTACTGAAGGGATGGACTGATGGACACGCCAGGGCAGCCACTGAACTACCAAGGAGTAGGCTAAGGAAGATAGCAGGACTCCTAACAGGGCACCGCTGTATGAGGAAGCACCTCTACAATCTAGGAGTAGAGGAAAGTTCCCTATGTAGGGGTTGCGGCATGACTGATGAATCGTCAGTTCATGTTCTCTTAGAGTGTCCACACTGGGCTGTATTACGCAGGCGAATCTTCGGAGTCACTGTCATGGCTCCTGGAGACACAAGCAGGCATCCACTGAAAAAGGTTGCGGCCTTTATTGAAGGGCTTGGCTTCATGGATGGCTAGGTAGCAGGATTGGCACAATGGGCCCGCCAGTGGCCTCAGTGTCGGAACCTTGGCTTGAGTTGTCCAGGACAAGGCTCGCCTGCACATTTAGTAGTAGTAGTAGTATGGCCCGAGTCAATTTGCAGATATGGTTTTATGGAGTGACTGCTACCGCATGCTCTGTTATTTTAATTAATTTCTGTTCTCCAATTCCCGTTTTGGTTAGAGTTGAAACAGCAGTGGCCCTCGCAGAATGATTTGTTATCTTGATCTTGTTGACATCGATTCCAATCACTGATGCCGCCGATTTGAACCAGGAAGATATTGTATTTTGTCCAACTGGGCTGTTCTTGTACCAACCTTTGGAATTGGGGTGGTGCCAGTTTGGATTTGGAGTTAAAAATAAACGATTCGTTTTGATGAGCTGGTCTCGCTTACTTATTAGTTTTTGAACAGTCTTACTGGGCATAATTCTTCATTGACTGTATTCGGTACAAGCCACTTACTGTCGGCCATTCTTTTTGAACCGCCTTGAGTGGTCTTGGAGAAAACCGGGTTATACTCAATGCGTCCTGTTGGTTTCCCTTGATTGTCAATTTCCTCCACAAAATATTCTATTGTTGCTGCCGCTCCTTCATCTCCTCTCCAGGCCAATTCATGAGCAGCAATGTGAAAGAACTTTCTTTGCAATTCTTCCGGAGTGTTTTCGTCCCAAAGCTCAATAATCTTTATCAATTCGTCTGCTGATAGTGCGGATGAACTTGCCTTTCTCTTGGTTGGATCTATTTGTAGCTTCCGACGCTTAGCATTTTTTGCAGCTCTTGCGTTGACAAATTCTATGTCAGAGAATGGATTAAATTTGCGATTATACCTTTCGAAAAAATATTCCTGCAACTGCTTAGCTGTAGAATTCCATAGAACTTTGATAACACTATCCTTGTAGTCTTCGAAGTTCTTTTTTCGCATGTTGAAGGAGCTCAAGAATGAGCGCCAGTTCTTCCACAGGTATATCCGCTCTGTCGAAATCATACGCTTTTTCTGTGGAAAAGTTTATAAACTGCTTCCATACACTTGCCTTCGATTTCCTAGTATTCGCTGGTGTCAACTGCTTAATATTCTGGCGACTATTTTCTTTACTTTCTTGACCGAAGCAAGACATTTTTCTATGACGTGCTGTTTTGACAAATTTTTGACAGAAATAATTTCTAGTTTAGAGTTTCACTGAGTTGCCATGGTAACTGAATAATCAAGTTGACAAAACCTGTTTTGCAAGAACTTGATAAAGACGAAAATTGATGTTGTTGGAAACACATTTGGTGGGGAATTTTCTTACCGAATACCACACGAGGTCAAATTGAATCCGGAAATTTTTTCTCGCTCATCTCGTCTTCGACTCGAAAAAATTTCCGGAAATAATTCGACCTCTAGTGGTATTACTAGTGAAAATTCATCTAGGCTACTCGCAGAGAGATTTAGTCATCATAATTTGTACCAGAATCATACCACTCCAAATGGGTGTAGTGTATATCTTGACCTAATTTTTTCATATTTTTCGGATCTTGTCTTATTCAGCCAAAAGTTGAGAAAATGTGGAAAAGCTTTTCCAAACGGATTTAAATAACGTTATCGATGATCCAAGGTCAATGAATGTCAAACTAAACTGAGGTTTCTTCATTCATGCCACAAAATCTACATTTTTCCTCGGGCAATATTTTGAGCTTTTTCAGATGTTCATTCAGACGACAATGTTACGTTAGGATTCCTGTTAAAACTCTTAGCGCAGTTTTACTCTGACTTGTGCATTCATTCAGATCTTCTCTTTTTCTCGGCTTCACCTATTTCTCAATATTACATTGGAGCTGATTCCGCAAAAGGGTTCAGGACCCCAAAGGGTATTTCAGTCCACCTCCTTGCTAGTTCATCTGCTATTCCATTTCCTTTTATTCCAGTGTGTCCTGGAATCTTCAGTAAGGGTATTTCAGTCCCCC
>CAJUYI010002729.1:0-28681 GCA_910591695.1 Galerucella pusilla | reverse complement strand
GTAGATGATGTCGTTACGTTACCCGAAAGGTAAGTGGTGATTTTAATGAAGTTTCTATGGTTCATTTACGATAAAAAGACGATGACGTGGCAAAACAAAATATTGTGATGTTGCCAAGCTGTAGATTTTTTCTTTACTTGACGAAAACTAGAAAAGTCAATCTGATGTTAGATTGACAGTTATTAATAATAATTAATACAAATAGCGAATACTTACATCTCTTACAGCAGTAAGCGGGAGAAGCGGCCCCCCATTTCGGCATTCTCGTTCAAAATAGCTTAACAAAGATTTTACCTTCTCTTGACATTTACTGTTCAGCTGCTTCGTCATTTTATTAACTACACACTGCAGATTTGCCTAAATAATTAATTATGAAAATAACTTTTTTTAATCTTGAAGAAGCAATGAATTTAAAAGCACCAAAAACACTTGTAAATATCAGACGATGATCGAATGTCAATAAACGTCAAAACAAACTGGGGAATTTTACCTGTGGGTCTGACAACGTCTTGTAGTTTTGCCAACCCGTTAGCTGTAAATTGCCCTGGCTGTTGAGGATAAATTGTATTTACGGTTGGTAAATTGATATTTTTCCGATAAGCAGAAAAATAACTAAAAATGATGTCATCGTCTTTTTATCGTAAAAATCTTATAATAACGCAACGGATTCCAAATTACTTTTAATTAAAGTTGAAGCTACATTAATGTGTCTCTTTTAGATACGATTTCTTTATCGTAAGCCAATGTGTGAGACAAGGTACGGTCTCTCCTACAAGTTACAACGTAATCTCCGACAACATGGGCTTACCACCAGATAGACTCCAAATGCTTACCTACAAGTTATGCCATATGTATTATAATTGGAGCGGAACCGTCAGGGTACCGGCACCGTGCCAGTACGCCCATAAACTGGCGGCATTGACAGCTCAAAGTTTACATAGAACTGCGAACAGAGCACTGGAAAATGTTCTGTATTACTTGTAAGCTGGCGTAAATATTGTTGAATGTTTCTTCAGAGTTTTGCTTTATTTTTTTTTATATTTTATAGTTTTTAGTTTTTCTCTTGACTAAGGATTTTTTTTTTCAACGTAGCTGAAAGTGTTCATTGATGGAAGTACGTTTATTATGAGTATCGATACTTTTAGGTTAGTTTTGACTCTTTTTTTTTATTTCCATACCAAACGAAATTGTTTATAGTGGCGGTAATAATTTTCCAACTATATAGCACTTTGTACTTATCAAGAAACTTTCTGTTTAAAAAATGAACACAGCTCAAAAAGAATTTTCTTTCAAAATAGTGTTGGTACTAATTATTGCCTATGATGCCGCTGCTATGCAATGAATTGGGAGAGATAATCTGGAGGTTTGTTTTCTATTAATAAATATTGCGTAATTTTAATCGAGAGTTCAATTTTGTTTTTTTGTCCAATTTTAATTAGCATGTAGATCTGATTATTGGACTTGGTCGACGAAAGAAAGGGTTCCATGTAAAATTAACCGGATCATTGAGAAAAATATTTTTGTTTGCTATGCAAAAGATTGTTTTTATTTTCTAAAGTGATTTGGTCGATTGTTCATGGTCTGGATAAATCTGGAGTAGTGCTAAACTGCAGATTGATTATTTTTATAATTTTTTTAAAATAAATTTATAAAGTTTAGTAAAAGTCTTATTTTTTTCTTCTTATAATATTAAAAATGTATATTTTTTCCTGTCACTATTTAATCCTAGAATCGCAAGGTGAAATGAGTGGAACAATTGAAGGCCTTAATGTGAAACAATAACAAGCCATACATTTTTCAAAATCTATTTTACTATGTAATAGAATAATGCAATAATATAACAAGCCACTTGACAGAGAGCTTAGCTATTTTGTGATGAATAGTGACAAGCCACAGAAAATGGCGGATACCGATTAGTTCGTGCTGTAGTGTTTTGCTCAAGTTAAGAAATGAGCAGTTTTAGTGATGATGTTGAATCACCCGTAGATGACTGTGATCTCAATAAGGATTATAGTCCTAGTGACAATGAAAATCAACCTAATAATCAGCAGGCTTTTTTTTTAAATAATATGGCTTGTCACAGTTTTACACTCGCGCATTCTAATGTAAAAAATTAGTAGCTTGTTATACTATTGCATTTATATTGTAGGAAGAAGATAGTGAGGGCCCAACTACGTCTGAATAAGGATCGCAATTGTTTTAGCAAATTTTACACGGAATAGGGCAAGATTTTCACTCTTTTGTTGAGATAAAACCTATTTTTTTAAAATAAATCTGAATTTATACTTATTACTTTTATTTAATTTCCGAAATTTGTGCCAAATTTGGTACATGTCAAAAATTAACATTGTTACTATTATCTCATTTGGTGCCAAACGTGGCACAAGTCAAAGTTTGACATTCATTTCCTTTAAATATCGATAAATATTTTTTTCACTATTTTTTCATAACTCCTAATCAGGCATTCTAACGCATATATTTTTTTGACAAGAAAATTAAAAATCACGCAGTAAGGGGTCTCTAGACCTTTAAAAAAAATGTTTCTTCTTGCTCTGCAAACCAGACCTTCACAGCTTTTATTGCCTACAAATACTTGATGATGGCTCGATACTCCAATTTTTCGATTTTCACAATTTCAGTGGACAGCTTTTTCTCTGGTTTACTTTTTTGACGTCCAACTTCACACTGACACTTCTAATGAGTTATTGTTCGTTGCTATGGTAACGCAATATTTTGTTTATGCATGGAACTGGTCTATACTATTATTTTTTTAATTTCTTGGGAAATTAAAAAAAGAATGAATAATATACCACAAGGAACATACAGAAGATATTTGGTCTATACTAACTAAATATCAATACACCGTAAAATATTTTTGGTCTCAGTTACAAGTAGAATTGTTCATTTAAATACCCACATCGAACGAAGGTTGGCATTAGAAACTTTTAATAACATACTTTTGAGGTAAACAATTTAATTCCAAAAGTTGATATAAAATTACAAAACACTCCTCAAGTATAGTAGTAAAAATAATGATTTGTATATTTATAATTATTCCCATTTCCAGTCGAGTATCTTCAAATATTCCGACTCTGAAATCTCTCCTATTTTCAGGCTCTCCAGTTGCATCTAAAAAATGAAAAATTGCTTGACTAATGATTTATTTCTTTAGTAATTTTACCTTCTGATTTTTCAGGTTGTCAATTAATTGCAGTTGCTTCTTGAAACCATTCAATAATTCTATTTTATGTTTCTCTATATGTTTCACTGTTGCAGTTAAATCATTAATTTGTTTCTTAAATGACTCCTTTATTTCCTAAAAAAAATGAAGACATCAATATCGGAATTTATATTACTGAATAGTTATTTTGTTTGAGTCTATTTGGTTTTGATAAGTCCATGTGATAGTAGCCTTGATATATCTGATGGTGAAAGAGCGTTATTTGCACAACACGTGGATCTTACAGTTATTTTTAATAGTGAGTTGATTAACATTGATTTGGTGCTTTCTTCTGCTTAGGTATCAAAGACAGACATACAATTTTTACAGGAGAAAAAAGGATATGTATTTAGTTTTAAGCGATTCTAAAAAGTCTTTAACCAGCGAAGTTTTTATTTAAATGTCAGTTGTGTCACTTTGACAACTCAAAGTGACAATATGAATAATAAGCAATTTTCCGGTATTTTGCATCCTCAATAAAAAAATGGTACTTTATTTGATAGATTATTTCAAGAATTAATGAAAAAGTGGAAATTCGTCGACCAGTGTGCATGAAATATCAACCATCATTCTTTTCTCCGGGTATATTTGTAATCTCACATTTTGGTAACCTCTGTGTCATCTGATTTGATACATATGGTTAGTGATCTGTGAACCCGCACGATAAGAGCTATAGGGATTGGGTCTAAATACAAAGCTAAGTTGTAAACAATTATAAGTTTCGATGCAATGGGTGTAATTAGAATTTATTACCTTTTCTTCATCTTTTGCAGTCTTCAAAGAATTCTTCAATTTTTCATTTTCTTCTTGAGCTCTTGCCAATCTAACTTCGAGACTATTTGTATTAATAGTAAAATTTTTCAATTCCTTCTTAGTGTGTTCTAATTCTTTTTTCGTCAAAGTTAATTCGGTTGATTTGTCTTGTAACTTTGTACTTAAACAGGACACCTAAAAAAAGCGGATGGATGTATTACCTTGTATACTCAATTCCAAGATATTTCGATTTAACTCGTCATAATTGGTTCAAGATAAAACTGAGAGTAGATAGCATCGTATCGAAAATATATCTTTTGGTATGATTATTTTACAACTGAAAAGTTTGTTTGGTATCATATTTATTTTAGTTTCTAAATTGATTACGTATCTTTTACTGTACAATGAGGGATTTAATAACGAATCAACGAAATATTGTGGAATATACTTTGCTTTTATTTAGAAAATTGTCATTTTAAGTTTCTAGATACACATACGCCATCAAGATAAGTAATTATTTTAAAAATAACGCATATAAATACCTGAGTCTCTAGTTTTCCTATCGTAGTTTTAGATGAATTGTATGAAGCGAACCATTTGTCTTTTTCCTCTTGAAACGATTGATTTTCTTTTTGCAATTTTTTATTTTCTTCAGTCTAAAAAATGGAAAAAGTGGCAGAGCTCGCTATATAATGTCCCACCAATAAAGTCAATCAGAAAGGATTAATAGAAAATGTAACGTATACCTTTTTTTTAAGTTCCATCTGTAACTTCACAATTTCAACCTGCAAAGTTTTAAATTTTGCTTTATAGTACTGAGAAGCACCCTTAACGCCCATTTGTTCCACTCCATCGTGAATTGTTGACTGATTATCGGGTTTAATAGCTTCTGGATAATCCGCATTATTGCTGAATTTAAAGTTATTATGTTTGGCAAAATCAATGTCAGTCTTAGTTTTAAGAGATTCTTTGATAAGATTGTCTTGAATTTTCTACAAAATATGTAAACTTACTAAAGCTCTAGCTCCTGTTAGAAGGTGGAGTTCCTGCTATTGCTCCAGCACTCCTAACTCCTCGCCTAGTATAGAACTGGTAGTATTTTTTAATTAAAATTAAAGTCTTTCAATACTAACCATAACATCATTTACTTTCTTCATCAACTCTTTCGTTCTTTGTTCCAATTTTTCATTTTCTTTATAAAATTCATCTTCCTTTTTTAACAAATCTGACTCCATTACTCATAGACTGTTTGTATTGTAATCCTTTGATTATTTGACTGAAGTTTCCATGGCAATAAGTGTGAATAAATTAGAGTACGCGATATTTAAAAAAATCCAAACCTATTTCCATTGAGCTGTATATTCTCGATTGAGAAACTCAAAAAACTTAGATCCAGGAGGTTTTCCCTAATATTAAAGAAACATATCACGTATTATAAAAATATTAAATCATTTATTTAATAGATTATTGCTTAATAACATAGTCTATAAAATATTCAGAGGTATTCTTAGGTATAATAACATCTGCGCCAGGTTTATCTGTCACAACAATTACAGCTAATATTACATCGTTGGAACGGATACCGTATAATAGCTTTTTAAATTCCAAATTTGGTAGTCCGCATCGACGGTGATCCAAGTTATATTGCAAAGCAATGTCCAAAAAGTGTTGTTTCACTTTGGTAAATCTTCTTACCTGAAATAATAAATAAATAGATAATAAGTGGATAATTGTTTTAAGAAAATTTAAATTTATCCTTCCCCATTAGCTGTCCCTTGAATGGAACGTTAATTTTCATCTGACAGACCATGGATACTGTCTTTGTTATTGTTTAAAATATCTGGTTATATCCATAGACAAATTAACTATGGTTATATCTAAGTTTTAAATAAGCGTTACACAGTGTGGCGGATCTTTCCTAAGAACAGTACCTCGAGAATGCATGACCTTGGAAACTCGATTGCTATTCCAGAGTGGCGGTATTTCAATAGCTTTACCTTTTTACCCGCCACTGGCGTTACAGTATTTAGTAAAACTGATTAGATTAATTATTTACAACTCCACTAAAGTACCTATAGTTCGTAAATGTTTTTATAATCATATAAATAATATTACTCGAGAAAATGTTCTAATCATTTATAACCGTTTTCCGTAAAAATTGTTCGATTTATGAAAAGGTTTTTAACAATTTTGAAAAAAAAATATCTTACCCTATAATAATTGGTGGAGTCGTACAATTTAATTAATAGTTGTTCCCTGATGAGCATTTGTCCATAATCATAAAGATTTTGATATCTGCAAATACTCGTAAATTCATTTATGTTGGTAGCTCTGCATGCATCTGAATAAATACTCCAATACTCATCAAATCCTTTATCAATTGGAATAGGTTTGGAAATACTGTTGTTTCTTTTATCCCAGTATGTAGGGACGTGATTCCAAATGACGGATTCCATAAAAAATACTAGCTAAACCGTTCTTGACTACCTACTAGTTTAGTAACACACTGCACTGCATATAACTCGACAGAAAAACTGTAAAGAAAGGAATCAGCGGTAGTGTAACAAATATATAGAAGTAACTGCTATGGAAATCCCCTAATATGCTTTGTAATCACTTTTGTATTTTGTTTTGATAACAAATGTACAGCCTTGAATTGAGATCGACTACAGACATATTACTTCATTTTGGAGCAAGTATGATACTGATGTAAATACTAAATATGCACTACTAAGTACTGCAACTCGCAACTATCCTCTCAACGATATGGATAGATAGAATAAAGAATAAAGTACTTACGTGTTGAAAAATGAAAGATGGCCGATAAAAATTAATGAACATAGCATAGGCGTACGAATTAGGGTAAATAAATTTCAAAAAAATAATTTATTTTATTTTAGACATGTTCGACGCAAAGTTTTTGTTGAATTCAAAATGTGAAGTTAAAAAACCTAGTAGGTATATTGAATAATTAGGAATGTTGGAGTGTATTTTTTTTTTTTTTTTCCTTCGGAGCCGTCCTTTCGCCGGTACCACCTCAGCCTCCTGGGCTTATTGTGGATACTCCTAGTGTTCTGACTACAACCTATTCAGCCAATCCGTTCCCTGTATTAGCTCATACAGGTTCTTAGCTGGTTGATTGTAGAAGTCTTCTGGAGTCATTTGGGTTCTACCATAAAGTTTCTGCCTTCTGTGGTCCAGCGACTCACAGTTGCATAGTATATGCAGAGCTGTTTCGGTATCCTTTTTGCATCTTCTGCATGTAAGGTCTCCGTTGTACAGCCCTATTTTGTTTAGGTGCTCCTTTGTGGGAAAGTGTCCCGTAAGTAGCCCCGTAGTGGTGCGCAGTTTGTTCCTGCTCATTGAGAGCAGTTCTTTCGTTACTTTTTCTGATGGTTCTTTTATGAATTTCTTCCCATGTATTTGCCCAGTCGTATTCTTCCAGTATTTCTTGTGTTGTTCTTTCAACCACCCTTTTAACCATGACCTGGTTAAGCATCTGGGGATGCCCACAGCAGGTTCGGGTCCGTTCATCAGAGTTGACGATCCTACTCTTGCGAGTTCGTCAGCTTTTTCATTGCCTGCGATTCCTTTATGACCTGGTACCCACTCCAGTGTTACACTGTTCCGAGTCGCCAGTCTTCTAAGTTCTTCGCCGCATTCCCATACTAGCCGAGATGTCACCCTATAGCTCTGAAGTGCTTTAAGGGCGGCTTGGCTGTCGCTGTAGATCCTGATCTGCCTGTTGTTGTAGGCTCTCATACTGTTAGCCCTTGCACACGCAAGTATTGCATAAACCTCTGCTTGGAATACAGAGGCGTATTTTCCTAGCGAGACGATTCCTTCATGTTGGAGTGTATAATAATAAATATAATTTTTCTAAATCTTCATAATAATAGTAATAATATTTATTCACATCGGCATCGTACAAATACAAAGTAAAAAAAATATAAGCTCGGCTGTGAATAAATTAATACTCGATAAGTGTGAAACACTTGTTTCGAGAAGCAATATAATTGAATTGAGTAATGTACCTAGGTATAACAAATTAATATTAAAAACTTACATACCTATATACCTACTATCACTAATCGACTTATCTAAATATAAATTGCACTACACATTCTCATCCAAATATTACCTATAACATATTATATTTGAACTAAATGTTCAATTTAAACTTTATCAAAAGAATATGACGGTTTAATGAAACATTTTTAATTTGTACCTATAGGTGCATAAATACGGAATTTTAGGAATATTTTACCATTGATTTTACTATAGGACATAATAAATAACAGAAAAAGGGGCCTATTGAACCTTCAATCAGGTAACAAATAGAAAAATAACTGAGAATCTGACCATATGGCATATACTTTGTTAGATGATTTCATGGCAACAAAAAGATAGCAGCAACAGTGCAGTGCATCTTTTGTGAAAAAGGTTTAAATTAAATTTTTTGCTTGTTGCAATTTTGTTGGTAATTAAAAATGAGCGACTATATAAAAGCCAATACCTATGCTTTTGTAAGATTTAAAATGTGGCGGCGTCAATAATATTTCGACTACCTGTCCGCCGCTTACTCTGAGGTGACCGCCCGAAGATGGGGAGTCACACTGGGGCCATCAAACTTTGGGCAGCCTTCGTCATGGTTTTATTGTGGAGAAGAGCAGCGTGTAACAGACTTCGAGACTCTATTTTCAGGCAAAATTGGAAGGTTCTTTTTGTGACTGGGACGTTGAATTTGTTGTGTTCGTTAACCTCAGCAGCCGTCTCGACAAAGCGATGTTGCCGCATCTCAGTTTGCTTTCTTGATTTAAAATTTGTATTTACCTCCACAGATTAAATTTAACAGTAACAATATATAATAGTTTATTGCAAGGGTGCTTCTTTAGTCTATTTCTGTAGATTCATAAAATTAGACGTAAAAAATTGATCTTTTATTGTTATGGTTTTCATTAATCAACTGAAACGCTCCTGGAATCTTATCAGAGGAAATTGACTGTGGTTTATAGGTAGCTTGACAGATAAAACATTCAAAAAACAAGTTACACCTATCGTCATGTATCAAAAACGTTGAGATAAGATTAATTTATATTTATACCTAGGTATGCTTACACCACACTGAAAGAACTAAATCACAAAAGTATCGATTTCATTTATTAGGTAGGTATTAGATAAACAAACAGTAATGTAAAAAGATACCGAAACCAGGGAAATACCTCTGTTTGTCTAATATATGTGGAGCGACTGGGAAATCGGAAATATAAAAAAGAAAAGTTAAAATTTGAATCAAATTAGTCTTGAAATAAATGATTTTTCGAAAGCTTGGCAACCTTGACATCTGAGCAGACGATCAGATGGAGTTGTTTTTGTTTTGAACACTTGTCAGCCAATAGGAAGCGCATAAACAAATCCGTTGGCCGCTATTCGCAGAGTTTGCTGCGACCCAAGGACATTGTACTAACAGTAGTGTAATGTAGAAGTCACCGATTTGTTACCTTTTGTGAAGTGAAATACAGAAAAATAAAAGTGTATTTGTGACGTTTTCCACCTGCATTACTATGATTTATGCAGGTAGAAACAAATTCGAGGTAAATTTTTAACTATTCTTCCCTAAAATTACATATATTTAAAGGTTTTTATACGAACTTTCCAATGTTCTGCTGTTCATTGTTTGATGTAAAACAGCTGATACCTATCTGAGAAACGTCAAAGCTGTTTTGAAGAAAATTGATTAGAGTTCAGTGGCTGTTTATTTGTTAAACGATAATTATATTCAATTTGCCGGATCGTCAAAAGTACCGTTATATTTATTTGTTGTGTACATTTTTACATTTCTTTGTTCTTGTTGACGAAGACGTACTAAGCGAACTGAAAATGTCAGCCGTTTATTGACATCTACGTCTCAATTCCCACAAAAAAACAACTGTTGTTTTCAAGTAAATTGTTTGTAAATAATTATAGCTTGAAAAATGTAATAATTACACACGTTTTATCTTATGTTAATCCTCCTTAATACAGGGAAAATTATATTTATTTTTTAAATTGTTATGTCAATATCTACTTGAAGCTAATTTTAGTCATGTCTATATACCTAGATTTTTTTGTTTGATGTAACCAGAGCATTTATTTCTACTTGAATTTTTCTCCAATAATGGTAATTAGATTTAAAGTAGGGGAATTGTTTCAACTGACACTATTATACCTAATAAATTTGCTATTTTAATTGGTCCATAAGTAAAATTCTTCAACAGTAATGACTTTTTAAATTTTAATGCTTGTTATATTGCGAGATAAACAATCAATAAAATAATTTGATTCAGAATTTTATACATTTTTGTCGCATTAGTGTACCTACCATGGAATAAAGTAAGCAAATTCAAAAGCTCTCTAACTGTTTATTTTTTAATAGTTACTTGATAAACAATTGTATTATTTGTATTCTAAAGCTTCATTTAGTGATAAAATGCTTTTCATATAATTGTATTTTAATTGTGTTTTGGCAACAGTCATTTTGGAATTCAAAAATACAACTGTCAGGATATCACATTTTTATTTTAGCCACAAGTTGTACTATCTAATCTAACAAAACTTATTTGTTGCTTTTGCTTGAGACTGTGGCAGGAAATTTATGCTAGATACCTAATAAAAAAATGTGGTCTGTAATTAAAATTGTCTATGATTGTTTCATTGTTGCACAATTGAATTTATAATTTTTTCCAAATATGGAATGAATATGTTTGGTAACTGAAATGTTTATAACCAGAAAATAAGTATAAGAATCTTGATAATCTGTTACAGTATTAATTACAGTTACAATATGATACATCGAAATGTACTAGCAAAGCTAAAGGTAAAATATTTCCTACAATTCAGCAACTGAAGTCAAACTGGAATGTAACTTTAAAATTACACGAACAAAAAAATTATCTAGATCTATGGGTATTCCTTTTCATTTTTGTTTATTCATATACAATACATATTTAACTTTTATTTTAAATTTTTTTTTATTATTTTCGATTTTTTTTCATTCCTACTTAGTCACCTGGCACACCGCCAACAACAGAAGAAATAGCGAAATTAGAAGATTCCAATTGGTGGAATAAAAAGCATTCTAGAAAATCTAACAAGAATATTTCTGTTAGTAACAGCTCTGCTTTAGACACAGATAAACAGGTGTGTATTTCAACGTTTCGAAAAATACCCTACTGTTGATGCAATAAATTCCTTCCCAAAAATTTTAAAAATAAATTAGGTTAGGTTAATAAAGTTTATATCTATGGTTTAAATATAAATTTTATTTCATTTATTCTTCTATTGACAGTTGGTAACATGATATATATACAAATGTCAAATTTAAATTATTTGACACTTTCCAAAACTTGAATTTATCAAAATGATTGAGGGCGATAGCAGTGATAGTGAAGCTAATACACCTTCTGGAATTACAAAAAAAACGGAGCAAGCAATTTCTTGCTTGGGTGTGTGTGGAATGGTGTGTTGGCATTGGAAAACTCCATTTGCCACAGACTTTTATTATAATCTATTTTGATGTATAGAATTACATATTATTCCTTTTTTTTAGTCAAACAAAGTGTTTCTAGAAGATGAAGCTCTTATTAACAAGAAACTACCAAAAGAATTGCTCTTACGAATTTTTTCATATTTGGATGTCGTATCATTGTGCAGATGTGCCCAAGTTTCAAAATCCTGGAATATCTTAGCCTTGGATGGCTCTAATTGGCAAAGAATTGATCTGTTCGATTTTCAAAAGGATGTAGAGGTAACTATAAGAATACACAAATAGCGGTAATATTTTAATTTTTTTTATTTTTAGGGTCCAATAATTGAAAACATATCCCGTCGTTGTGGTGGGTTTCTGCGCCAGCTATCCCTGCGAGGTTGTCAATCAATCGCGGACAATTCAATAAAAACTCTAGCTCAACATTGCGTCAATATCGAAGAATTGAATTTGAATACTTGCAAGAAACTCACCGACGACGCGTGCACTGCCATATCTCGCTGGTGTACCAAGCTACAAAAACTAAATTTGGACAGTTGCGCGGCCATAACAGATAATTCACTCAAAGCTTTAAGCGATGGCTGTCCAAATTTGACATATGTAAATATCAGTTGGTGTAGCAGCATAACAGAAAACGGAGTAGAGGCATTGGCTAGAGGTTGTCCTCGATTGAAGAATTTTATTAGCAAAGGATGCAAGCATATCACTTCGCGAGCTGTTATTTGCTTAGCAAGGTTCTGTCCTCATCTGGAAGTAGTCAATTTAAAAGGATGTAGTGTAAGCTTACAGTTCTCTATATTGTTAATATTTTCGCTGAAATATAAATTTTGTTTTTAGAATATAAGAGACGAAGCAGTACAGGCATTGGCAGATAAATGTACCCGTCTACACTATTTATGTTTAAGCGGTTGTTCAGCGTTGACAGATACATCGTTAATAGCTTTAGCTGCGAACTGTCATCTTCTATCAACTTTGGAAGTTGCAGGCTGTTCGTTATTTACCGATGCCGCTTTTCAAGCATTAGCCAGAGTAAGTTTAAGTAAATCTCTAACCATAATATTAGCAACTTTGCTCATTTTTGTCGAGCTAGATATAGTTTGATTATTTTATATAATTTTTTATTCAGAATTGCAGATATCTTGAGAAAATGGACTTGGACGAATGTGTTCTGATAACCGATGCTACTCTTATCCATTTGGCTATGGGTTGTCCCAGAATTGAATATTTGGTAAGCAAAATAATATGTTGAATCTATATAGATTGTAGTCCCAATTGACATTTCCCAATTTCCAAATAAAAATATTCGTTACTTTCTGGGTTATAGGATGTTAAAAACATCTTGGAGTACCCATATAACACTTACAGTACCTAATTAAAACACAAAATTAAATAACAGCAGCAAATTGCAAAAATGAGCAGTATGTTGTGTGACAGCCATTGACATATAAACAAAACTCAATGGTGACAACCACATATAAAAAAATACTTATAGATGGGAAACTGACCCGTGGCGCCCTCTATTTGTACGAGTGGCGCCACCTTGAGAGTCCCATCAGTACCTCTAACACAAATCAGATGGTTGTGAACTTCGCTAACAGCCGAAAAAGAAGATTCCTGTAATTTTACAGTTTTTAGCGGCATTCAAAATTACTGTTATTTTACTTTTATTGGAAAATGACATTTATGGTCAATTTTTTGATATTTCATTTAAAATTACTCCACATTAGATTGATTTTTACAACAATAACAATCAAATAGTCAAGTAAAGTTAAATGAAATATCAACAAATGGACCAAATAATGCCTGAAGAGAGAAAAATAAAGCAATAATCATCAAGTTTATATATTTTATTGAATAAAAAAAAGTATACATATTTCAATGACAAGCATGAAGGAAAATAAATGTTAGGAATTCAACAACAATGCTGTATGGAAGAATAATTACTTCTGTCACTTTTCATTTAATACATGTTTTTTTATAAAGATAAAGCTTACCGGGTGCACCTCACATTACAGTCTTTCACAATACATATTCTCGAGATTGTCTCTTAAAATAAAAGTCGCACTATAAACAATAAAAACCAACTACGAATACTCAACACACCAATAAGCAAAATAGTTTTTAAAAACCAAAACTGGACTAACTCACGATACACATCTCCAGTTGTCAGGCAGTTGTCAGGCTTAGAACATAGATAACACGTTAGGATGTGAGCGCTGATATATGTGGAAGAATCTGCAACTACCACTAACGGTGTTACAGTTCTCACTAAATTAAAAATTTTAGTACTGACGGGACTCCTTATGTGGCAACACCCTCGCGCCTTCAGAGATCCCTACCCTGGGGGTCTATTCTGTAACATGTGAGAGTGCTCGTGCACGACAACTCATCGATATGAGTACTCTCTCACTCATCACTCACATGGACCATCAAAACCCTATTCACGATCATTCGACTCGTCTACTACATTTTGTCCAGCGTTGCCAAGTGGCGCGACTATCTTAGAACTATTTTTAGTTCTAATGTACTGTTAGTAGGTTTGAATTTAAAAATATATATTATATATATATATTATCAAAAACCCAATTACCATAGTAAAATATAAACACTGATATAAGCACAACCACCGTCTGATTCAGTACATAGAGTAATACTCTATGATTCAGCATAAGTTTTTCCATGAGATTATGAGATATTTAGATGTGTTGTGAGAAAGAGTGAAGAGTACGATTTTAGTTCCCTTTTTATAATTTATTGAAAAGAAAATGTTGTGTGAGGCACAAAAAACAATATTAATAAACTTTAAACTTCAAATAGGCGAAAATGTTTAATGATAATTAAAATCAGACAAAACCAAGAAAGGATCTTGACCTTGGAAACACATTGTCTACTAGCATTTGCATTACCAAATCGTCATCTTCCATTTTAAAAACAATAAATAAACTCCACAAACTAAACGATTAAACAAAGTACAAAACCTAACCAATTAAACTACAAAAAATAAACAAATAAACTCCAAAAACTAAAAATGAATTCAATATTTAGTCATTATTTTATGGACTGAAAAGTAAATAGGCACATGTCGTGTGATTACATTATAATCTTCCTTTATCTATCTAATTGTATGACCAAAGACAATGTGCGCAAGTCCATTCTCTCAGAATCTAACAACTCTCTTGGTTTTACCCAGTAGAGTACTCGTATAGGAGTGTATGAGCATTCTACTATCTTTCCTGAATAGGAATTTTATAATTTTAGGAGAGTGACATGCGCAGTAAAGCTAAATTGTGAGAGAGAGGTCCTACACGACCACTCACACAAGTTAGTGAATAGACCCCCTGGTGACAACTGCTTAGATGAAAAATTTGAATTTCAAAATTTCTTTTTTTTGTGCCAACGCAGCTAGCGCTTCAGGTGGATGGGTTTGAAAACTCATCTTTTTATTCAAGGTTATCCTATAAACTTTCACTTCTATATCTTTGTTTTGTGTTCTGCATTAGATTTGAAAGTATTTTTAAATTATTTTAACTTATTGATTTTTCATTTAGACTCTCTCCCATTGCGAATTAATAACCGATGAAGGAATTCGTCATTTGTCAATGTCTCCATGTGCAGCAGAAAATTTAACAGTCTTAGAATTAGATAATTGTCCTCTAGTAACAGACGCTTCTTTGGAACATTTAACCTCTTGCCATAATTTGCAACGAGTAGAATTGTACGATTGTCAACTAATTACAAGGGTTGGAATTAGAAGACTTAGGGTAAGTTAATTTCTTGAACTAAACCTATATGGAGTGTATTATTGGTTTCTATTTTCCAGAGTCACTTACCAAATATAAAAGTTCACGCTTACTTTGCACCAGTAACTCCTCCTCCGATACCCGGAGGTAATCGACCGAGATATTGTAGGTGTTGTGTTATACTATGAGGTAACTGCCCCTTTGGATCCCGAGAAGATGACTCGCCACCTTTTTAACACTACATATGTTCATCGTATAGTGTTGGAGATAGAGAGGCTAATGTAAGGCATTTTCCTGTCAAGTTGTTCGGTAATGTGAATTAGCCAGATTTGAAATCAACGAACTGAACTTGAAATAACAGTTTTTTTATAGATGGTGCTTGAAATTTATTGTGGGCAAACAAAATATCGAGAACACAATTATACATGCAGTATGTTTTTTTAAACGAGCTGAAGCTTCTAAATTTTTAGTGAGTCTTAACAAAGTGCAGCTTAGTGATAATATTTCATTGCACCATTTTGCCTCCCATATTATCAAGAATTAAAGCTAGAGGCATAAAAACAAAAAAAAAACCTTTTTCGGTCAGATTAAGAGAACCCACCAACATTTTTGTCAGATTGAGAAAATTTTCTTTCAGGATACCGAGATAAACCTCCCCTATGAAAATCTGACGCGCTCGAGTATTTCAAAAGAACTTTTTTTGCATTTTCAAAAATTTGTCGTAACTTATCGTCACGCCGATATCGTCAGTTTTTTTTAAAGGGTGCTTCCTCGGGGCCTACTTAACACCCCTTCCGAAAATCTGACGCGCTCGAGTTAATTTTTTTTTCCGGATTTTTGACTACTTCATATGCCTACCCCCACCACGCAAACCGGCAGATTAGTATACCGTTGTTATCAGAGGCACTTGGGGCATACGTGGTATGAGTATCTGACACGCTCGAGAATGCCCAAGTAACTGTTTTTTTTTTTACATTTTTTTTGAAAAATCGTACACGCCATACCCACCGCTAAAATGGTTTTTACCATACGAGCTTTTCTTTTCGAAATTACTTTATCTTTCGAGAATGTCGCCAGTTAGCGACCTCGTCTCCCTAACTATAATTTTTTAAGCCTGGCTTACTTGTTAAGCGAACAGGCATCAGTGTAGTGACTTGTGTTGCCGATATTTAGTGGCCTTGCACTTTTTATAGTGATTTTTATTATATACAATTTTTCGGAAACTGCACAATCATGAATTGATAAAAGTTTATCATTTTTGTATTTGCCAAATTAACCAATTTAGGTAAATGTTGTTTTTTTGAACAAAATACAAAATTTTTTATTTTTATTTCAAAATATTAAGGGAATATAAACCCAAGCCATTTATATTTTATGGATTAAGTATATATTCAAAAAAAAAATTGGGAAAATAGAAACCGAATTTGGCTAGTTTTAGGTAAATATCGCCCATCATAGGCGTACGATTTAATTTTTGAAGGAGGTTAATTTCTTTTTAAAAATTTCAAATTTCTATGAACAAATTCTTATAGGGAGTTGATTTATTTGTAACTTTCTTCCATCATTGGCGTACGATCAAATTTTTATATAGAATCAACTTATTTGTAAATCTTTCTGTCATAGAGATACGGTAAAGTTTTTAAAAAGGATTCATTTTTGGAAAAAGGGATTCAAATGTACGTCTACCATGAAATTTTAATATGTTACCATGGACATAAGATGAAATTTTGAAAAAGAGGTTCATATATTTGTGTTTATCAACCCACTGTACTCATTTGGTTTCTGTTTTTCTTATTTTAGGTGAAATGGGAAGGACCCACGTGAAGTTGCAGTCGTATGCACGATCTTGTTGTCAAAACCACCGCCATATTATAAAATTGACATTTCCAATTAGCAGTATGACGTTTTTAAATTTTGTAGGTCAATACAAAAATAAATTCTGTCATCCTTGACAGGATACTTTTTCCTTTAACACCAACAAGTTTTTTTAGGAGGCATGGTTTTAGATCAAATAAAACACACAACACCCACAGATAAACGTCTCAGAAATATTCGACAGTATATGTCAAATGTCAATAAGAAAATGGCTGTCGCCATGAAACAACGTTCGTAATGCCAAAACATTTGGCAAACTTCACGTGGTTCTTTCTTAAGTGAAACCGAATCTAATACATAACTTTCTAATTGTATATTTATTTAAATAATTCTTATGGAGAAAATATGAAGACTGTTAGTTAAAAAAGGTTACCTTTTTTAATTGTAAATACTAACTAAGGAGAAAACCTTGCATTACAATAATGTACAAAAGCTTAATAGATCATTTTGAAGAATTTATAAATTATTACAGTACAATTTTCATTGTAATGGTGGTACTTGGATATAAATCAAATAATAGTGTACACATTTTAAAAAAAGTTGGGTCTAATTATCAATTGTACAAAAACAAACATCTAAAAATAGCTTCCTGTTTATATTTGGCATCATTAAGTTTCTGGGAGGACGCAATTATTGGCCCACAGTGCATTGTGGGCTGCATACCATGTTGACAACACTTTAGATGCGATATGCGCAGTCTCTGGTTATAACACTGTTTTGTTATTGGGCGGAGTAGAATTCAATGAGACCTCTGGTGGAAAACGAGTAAAATAATTCATTTTGCATTGTTTTTGTATTATATGCAAGTCAACGTAATTACCGTACTTTATTTGTTTAATTTTGTGTCAGTGACAAGTTTAAAACTGTGTTTTTCTATTTAACTCAACTGTCATCAATTCTGAGGTAATATTCTTATATAATCAGAGATATTATGGAAGAGGTTATGTTATTATATTTTTTGCTTTAATTGCAGATCAAAGAGAAAATAAATCGGTATTAAAGATTTAAAATATTACACATCACAAACCTACCTTCCCTGTAACTTTTGTAGATATAATTATATCAAAAATAAAATAAAAACACGAAATCAGACCTAAAACTAAACAGTTAATTGAACGCTTGTTGTACTTTTCACAAATATCAACCATACCTATTACTCCGAAAATAAAAATATTAGGAGTCAAAATTTAGTTTAACAACACAAAATACTAAAGCACAATCAAAGAAAAAGCAAAAGTTTTACAAAACACACACTGAAAATAACTAAAACAGCAAAATAAAACCACTTAAATATCAAAGGGCTTATACGGCAGCTGATTTGTTTTACTCGTTGCTAAGATGACATTGACATTTCAGAGCGCCATCTATCGAATTCTACTTTTCCCAATAGTATTAGAATGTGCTGTCAATCTATAGGCGCGTTCTTTTTTGCTGTGACTCCTTCTCCCTTGTGTTTTCTAGAACTGCATCTTGAATATCAAATAATCGAGACAGGCCGAAATAAATAATAAAAGGCCATACAGTAAAGTAATATTTATAATGTTTCTTTTTAATTGTTATCCATTTCTGTTGTTGGACTTAAATTTGCTTATGTTAATGCTAATCTAATAAGTTTTTGATACATTTGAAACGAAAAAGGTACAATATAAGCCATATTAGAGTCTGGAAAAGAAGATATTCAATAACTGGTAAATATATATACTATTTATATTAAATAATAAAATGCACTGGTACTTCCAACAGCTAAATTTCAAAAGTTGCTTGTAAAATGTGGTTTAAATCTGTGGTTTAAATACGAAAACACCTCTAGTTTCAATATTAAAGTCAGATTTAATTCAAAAATTGATGATAATAAGTATTTTTGTTGCTTAATTAATAAAAAATTTAAACATTTGCATCATCATTAGTAAATGATTGTCATTTAATGATGCACAAGACTTGAAAAATTATTCTAGTCTCACAAACTAAGTGGTTTATATCGTACTTATTAAAAATGATTAAAAAAAGACGGAAGTGGGGCCACGGGGGCATTTTTGTCAAAATAAAATATGTAAATGAATATTTTAAATTATTATGATAAATTATGTAGAGGCCTTTTTGAAACTTTAATCAACTCTTGGTAAACATTAACTTGTATATAATTATTGATACATTCATGTACCTATATTATTGTTAAATTTTGTTTTAAAATGTATGATTCATGTTGACATTTTTCGTTAAAAAGTAGGCATTAGTAAGAATTTGTTAATTTTGAAAAGATATTTTGGACAAAGAGTCAGTTCGAGATAACAATAAAGGTGAAACAGATTAAGGTACATCCTGTAAACAACAAATCACCAAATGTAGTGAGCAAATTATACATAGTGTCTTTTAAGGAATAAAATAAGGAAACTGTTTCAAAATATTAAATCTTATCTAAAATATCCTTTTAAAATTAACTTTTTTATAGATTGCAATCTGTTTTATTGGATGTTACAATATTTACATGGACCTATTTGTTTGCACACGTTCCCACCCAGCAACAGTTAGCATGTGAAGAAATATAGGTATTTACCGTAATAGATGAATTTTTTTAAATGTTTACGTAACAGTGGCATCATTGAGAATTTTATTATAAACCTATCAAGGAAATTGTTAAATCCAAAAATCGTGTCAAATAAAATATACAGTCATCCAAATATACTATGAGCACTGGCGATCTAAGCTACCTGCGCAAAGAGTGGGAATAAACACTCTGGTATGACCAGTGCGCATCAGTAGGCGTGGCTGAACCAGAGCTCAAGCTAAATTTGATTGGTTGTACTAGAAGAATAATTTATCGGTGTGTCATGAAATGTATTGTGTGTATACAGAGTGTCCCAGGATCTCGTACCAAAAACTTGGGAGGTGATAGAAAGACTAAAAATAATTATAGTATTTCATATAAAATTTTTTCTTCACGTCCTTCGTTAACGAACTATAGGGCTCTAAAGTTGGGAATGGAAAATGGTTTTTTATTTACAATTATCAAATGACTGATTGGAAATTAGTAATATTTTAACCGTTAATAACCACCATAGTTGCACACTTTTTGGCGTGATATACAAGTCTACAACATACTTGTGTACTCAGGTAGCGACTAAGTTTAATGGTGGATGCGCCATTTTTTTGTTAAGTAAAGTTTATTTCAGTTATAAATGCAACAGTTGGCTTTTGTGAACATTTTTAGAGACATCAAGTCCTCTTGTGACATCTCGATAACATTATTGGTTTAAGGCCCAGTTTCATAATCAACTTAAAGTGCCTTTAAATATTAAAGTTGGCTTAAAGTTGAAAAAGTGGTCCCATAATCGTACTTTAAGATAAAGTAGTGCCTAAAGTTTCCTTTAACTTAAAGTGCGAATTTCTAAACTTTACCAAAGATAAAGTGGCTTTAAAGCAGACATAACCTAGTTTTCTCGATATTTTTTGACAACGAGGCTGAATACTTCACGAAAAAATGATGAACATGCTTGATAGTTCTTCCAGCTCTAGTTCATCACTCAATGACGAAGAGATTTATTTGAGAAGAATAAAAAATTATTCAAAGAGAAAGTGTCACTTTGAAAGATATGATGATGCTGACTTTTTAAATCGTTTTCGGTTATCAAAACCTACTGTTCGTAACTTGTTACAAAACATTGAACCTCTAATTCGGTTTCAACACTGCTGATTATATTCGTCGTTTTACATTCTATTACATGTTTGATGTTTGTGTTTTTCTATGCTTTGTAGGATAGACAATTCCTTTTCCTTTGTAAAGTTTGTTGTACGTTTTATATTTGCCTCCATTATTCAGTAAATATTCAATATAACAATATTATCAACAACAACAAACCGCCAAAGCAATAATTTTAGGTTAGATAACCAAATTAAATAGTGTCTAAGGTATCAAAAAACAAATTTCAGGGCTGCCAACTTAGCTAAATGCTACTTTTATTAAAAGAAGGTGCTACTTTCATTATGAGACGCAATTATTTTAAAGTCGTCTTAAAGGATACTTTAAGATAAAGTCTTCTTTTACTAAAGGCACTTTAACTATCGAATTATGAAACCGGCCCTAAGAGATACGGGCAATTTTATGTCGCACTGCACACCTATTGGCGCATTCACATTTATTTTGAATGTACGATTACAGGAAGCATCCTGTATTATTAGCAAATTGGTGTAATTTTTTTAAGCCGTTTTTACTTTTTTAATGTCAATTACTTGGTTACTCGTTTTTTCTAATCTGCTAATGTAATGTAGTTATTCATTTTTCAGGGTTTTGTTGCTATTTTTACTTTTATTGAAGTAATGTTCGTTTTCAATAAAGTTCTTTATGGTTAAACAAAGTAAAAGTTTATATTTATAAATGTAGACTGCACCAATTTATCAATAATTTGCTAATAATACAGGATGCTTCCTGTAATCGTACATTCAAAATAAATGTGAATGCGCCAATAGGTGTGCAGTGCGACATAAAATTGCCCGTATCTCTTAAACCGTTAATGTTATCGAGATGTCAAGCCAAAAAGTGTGCAATTATGGTGGTTATTAACGGTTAAAATATTACCAATATCCAATAGCCATTTAATAATTGTAAATAAAAAACCATTTTTCATTCCCAACTTTAGGACGTAAAGAAAACATTTTATATGAAATACCATAATTATTTTTAGCCTTTCTATCACCTCCCAAGTTTTTGGTACGAACTCCAGGGACACCCTGTATAAAATAAAGCAAGGTTATGATAATTGCTAAACTGTGATTGAAAGCCAAATAGGGATGAACAATTTATATTGAGGTGGAGAGTGAAGACGAAATGAATATTTGATTATGCCACTGATGTAAAACCAACAGAATGTAATGGAATAATTTGTGTGATATGTAAAAGATCCTATTTACATATTTTACTGTAACCTAATCGTATATACTAAATTGAAATAGGTATTCGATATTTGTGAAGTTGAACCCCAAGATAAAGCAGTTTTGATCTACCTACTTATTATAGGTCCGCATCTGTTAATGTTTCATTAAGAAAAGTATAGGTAGTGGCATTAAATTTCAACAGGGTGTAATACAGGGTGTGGATTTTTTAGGCTTGGCTGGCATTTCATCTCATCAACACAGGGTGTTTTACTAATGTTGGTCAAATTCAAAGGGGAAAATATGTACTACTACTTGATACCTCGAATATCTTTGTTGTTAATGAAACAAAAGATAACTATACATTTTTGGAAAGGAGAATGATTGCTCTTTCGAATGAGATCAAAAATTATAGGGTGTTCCATTTGAAAAAATACATATTTTCCCCTATGAATTAGTGTGTGTGTGTTGATGAGATGAAATGCCAGCCAAGCCTTAAAAAATCTCTTTGATAAACTAGTGAAACTGGTGAAAACCCCATCTTTTTGGAGCAATTAATAAGCTGGAAATTTATGTTTCAAATCAGTCACTCTTATTTGGGACACCCTGTATTTAAAATCACAAAGCTGCTGCTTGATTCTAGTTTAACCGGATATGTTTTTATGAACTTTCCATAACTTCATAACATGAATTTAATATGTAAATTTGGATCCTCTTTGCAATTTATATATCAGCTACACATTCTTATATGCATAAATATTATATTTTCTATGCGAATTTTTATTAAAAATGGTTGTAAAACTTCATTAATTAAATATACTCAATATCATATACAGATTGCGAAAAGTTTATTCGAGCCATACGATTTACACAAGTACAAGGAAAATATGAGAAAAACTACTTGAAAGAGAGAGAAAAATAATTGTGCTCAGTCGGCTGTTGCCAAATGTATTTATCTGTAAAAGGTATTCCCAATTTTTGTCGGCAACAATGTTAAATACCAATGTTATTTATTCTTTAGAAAGTACCAAACATTCTAAACTGAAAACGCTGCTTCATCAGATTCATCATTCATTCATCAGATTGGTAGCTGGAACTGAACACATGCCAAACGCTGACTGCGAACAATTATTCTCTCTCTCTTTCAAGTAGTTTTTCTGATATTTTCCTTGTCGTACTTGTGTAAATTGTATGGCTCGAATAGACTTTTCGATATCTGATCGATTGCATCAACTTGCATCAGATGTTTAGAAAATATATTACAAAATGACGTTTTAATAATGACTAGTAAGAAGTGGTGAAGATAATGTAATGCTTCATTATTGTGATTTTGTTAACAGTCTCGTTCATCAGAACTAAGACATTTGACATAATTATATGTACCGAGCAGCAGCATACTAATAATATATTATATAAAATCACAAATACCACTTGGAAATTTTTAAATCTGTTTATATAATTTTATGTTTCCATTTAAAAAGCCTCAAAATGCTGTGATACAAAAATAAACTCTTGATTCTTTATATTTTGTTTAAATCCAAATTGAAGGTGTATAATTTTCGTCGAAACTTTTGAAATTTGTAAACTCTGTAATATGAATTGAAAAAAAGGGCTTTTTACCTTTTATTTTAAATTGGGGTGTCTTAATTGCCTCATGTATATATATTTTTGTAGCAATTTTTTAGGTTATTTTATATTTTGATAATAAATTTCAGTTTCTTTTTACCATGTGTTTATTTTTATAAAACCCTACTTTCATTATTCCAGTCCCCAATACAGGTTGTCTACTCCAATGGTTACAATGTTGGGGACCTCGGAAACAATATGCGATAAAAGTTGCCTACTTCAAGGGTTCCCGAACTTTACGTACGCTTATCTCGAATTAGAGACGATCAATCGACTATAAAAATTGGTAATTGTATCATAATATCCTTATATTCAAACTTCTAGCGCAAGGTCCATTGCACGACAACTGCTTAGGTATTGATCTTATTTACCCGCCAAAAAATCGAGTAGTAATCAATAATCGAACGGTTCAATAAATTTCACTCGATTTAACTACCAAAGCCGATAAAAAAGTGACAAGATTGACAAGAGAGCTTGTGAAGTTTTTTAACTTTAACCTATAAATTACATTAATAAAAAATAATAACTATATTTATTAAATAAAAATGCCTAAAGCAGCCTCTAAAAAGAAGGCAGCTAATGGTTTTAAGCTACCAGAGCCGATACCAGCAGGAGAAATTCTTGAGGATGCTGTAAAGAAAAAGTGGAAATTGGGGCCTTCAATATGCAAAGGCGGTTTCGGAGAAATATATTCGGCTCAAGAATCCAGTAGTAGTGGTGCAAAATATCCATTCGTAGTGAAAATTGTAAGTAAAATATAAACAATACATTTTTAGCCAACAGCATTATACTTACACAGGTTACATATTTGTAAACAACAAGTAACCTTTATTGACCTTTGTTAGATGTTTACCTAAAGTTTTTTACATTATAAAATGTGTATTACGAAATGACTGTTTGTTTATTGACATGATTGATTTTTTTAAAGATATACTTTTATGCTTGGAGTATTCAGATAAGACTATAAATGTTTACTTTATATTGGGCACATAATTACTATGTCTAAGTAATTTAAAATGAGAATTTATATAAACTTGTAGTGATCAATGAAATTGTAAATGGTGTAACAAGTGCAGAAAATAAGCTTCAGCAGCCTATTAGGTGCACGATGGAGGGCAGCTGATAGGTAGTTAAGGGCTGCTAAAGCGTTTCCTGCATGTGTGAATAAACAAACGATAGATGGTGACAAATTTCAAAAACAATGGCGTTATTTATTTTCCACTCTTGTGCTGCTAAGAAATATTTTCTACTCTATTTTTGGTATTCATATGATTGATTTTCCGGTAATAATATTTCATATGGTTTTAAATGAAACGAACTGTTTTTAAACAGTTCGTTTCATTTAAAACCATATGATGAGTAGATTCCACGAAGTGAGGGTTTATACAGTTAACTCAATAATATTTCATTTTAGGAACCACACAAAAATGGTCCCCTGTCAGTGGAAATGCATTTATATAAAAATATTGCTAAACCAGATGATGGTAAGTCTATTCAATAACACATACAAGTGATTTGAACACCAAAACCATTGATTATAAAATATTAAATCCTCAAATTTGTAATAGATCACTCATTTTTCATTATATATTCTAGTGGAGGATTTCAAAAAGCAAAAAGGATTAAAAACCTTTGGAATGCCCTTATATTTGGGGTCAGGTTCCCATGAGTTTGATGGTCAAAACTATAGTTTCATTGTAATGGAAAAATTTGGTAATGATTTACTAAAGATTTTTCTGGAAAATAACAGACATTTTCCCACTCCAACAGTATTTAAGATAGCAATCCAAATAGTAAGTATAAATAGTATTTTAAGTGTAGGTTCAATGGACTTTCAATTACCAATATGCTATTCAGTGTTGATACTAAAATGTTTTCAGTTTTAACAGATGTTAATGTCAAATATTTAAGAGGATTTGACCTTTGCATGTTTATTTTCTGCTTATTTTTAAGACTTTTTTTTTTGTAGTTGGATGTTTTGGAGTATATCCATAGTAAAGGATATGTACATGCCGACATTAAAGGAGCAAATATTTTATTGGGTACCACTAAAGATACCCAAAACAAACAAGTTTATTTAGTAGATTTTGGATTATCTTCTAAATGTAATGATGATGAAGAGGAAGAATTCAAACCTAATCCTGAAAAAGCACGTGATGGGGCCATTGAATTTTTGAGTAGAGATGCTCATAATGGAGGTAAGGTTGTTACAGTCAATGAAAGTAAAAGAAATTGTAGATATACTGTTTTTCATGTTTTTGTATGATTTTTATATATTTCTAGTGCATACTAAAAGAGGAGATCTTGAAAGTTTGGCTTACAATTTAATTCAATGGCTAGGCTGTACTTTACCATGGGAAAACGATTTAAATGATTCAAATGCAGTTCTAAAACTCAAAGAAGAATTTATGTCTAGCGTTCCTAAATTTATCAAAGCCTGTTTTGATAAAAGATCACCCCCAGGTAATATTATAAATAGCCGCTCTCCTCACACATTGGAAAAAGATAATCTTTATGTGTTAATGTTGATATTTTAGGTCCAATTGTAGATTTTTTGAACTGTTTATCATCGTTAGAAGACAATGCCACTCCTGATTATAAAACCATTAGAAAAATATTTTTATCTGGTCTAACTTCCAGTGATACTTTAGGCAAACCTTTCCAATTCACTGTACCTGTTAAAACGCCCACCAAAAAATCTCCTGTCAAACGAAAAAATCTGGATGCTCCAGCAGCTTCCTCTAAAAGAAAACAGGCTAAAAAAGAAGTCAAAGAAGCTTCCGAGGATGAAAAGGAAAATTTCGACGATTTATCTGATACTGAAGAGATAGCAACAAAAACAAATGGAACTACTACACCTAAAGAGAAAAAGAAAAAAAATACTGGAGTGAAAACAAAAAAGAATTTAACAAAAGATCTTGTAGATGATGAAGTACCAGAAATACAGAACGAATCAGATAAAGATGATGATGCAATTTTAGAGAAGGAAGATGCTGATGAAAAAATTGACGATGATGCACAAGCAACTGTAGAAAGTAATGAGGCAAAAGTAAAACAGAAAAGAGGTAGAAAAAAAGGATCAAAAGGAGCTACTCGGAAAAGTAAGTTTTTTCATTATTATTTTTTAATAGAGGAGCTCAGTCTAAGGCCAGTATGGCCAACAAAAAGTGTTTTTTTCTGACAAGAATGACATTTAAGGTCTACCAATCAAAACATAAGATTTTTGCGTGTTTTTTGTCATTTATATTGCTTTATTAAAATAATGAATACACCCCCGAAGCGTATATCTAAAATGACTTTTTAGCTGAATACTCAACATATCGGTGGCCAATAATTCTAGGAACTCTTGACATGTCACCATTTTCTGTTATCTGTCAGATGTCAGTGGAAAAAGTAATTAGAAGAATAGAGATACAATTAACTAGAAAATACACAATTAAACGAATATCAGCAAAAATAAATATAACTGACATTTGACATAACTAGTGACAGAATAACAGAAATTAAATGGTGACTTGCCAAAAGTTCCTAGAGTTAATGGCCACAGATATGTTGAGTATTCAGCTAAAAAGTCAATTTAAATTTCAAGATACACGCTTCGGGGGTGTATTCATTATTTTAATAAAGCAATTTTTGTATTCTTGTTAGAGAAAACCACCTTTTGTTGGCCACACTGACCTTAGACTGAACTCCTCTATTTATGTAATTCAAATTTTATTTAAGGTAAACAACAACCCGTAGAAGATCAAACAGAAGAAGAATCAGTACCTGAAGTTATGGATCCTCCTGTCCGTACCACTAGGCAAAGAGGACGTTTTGTTAACTACAAAGAAGACTCGGACGATGAGCAACAACCTAACAGAAAAAAACAGAAAGCTACAAACAATGCAAAATCCAAAGCTACCAACCCGTCTAAAGAGCTTCATATAACTGGAGATAGTGGTGATAGTGGAGACGACAGATACACACAAGCACTAAAACAAGTGTCGAAAAAGAAAAATGAAAAATCTAAAAAAAAGGCTGAAAATAAGAAGACTGCTGCAGATAAAGAAGATACTGACGAGGAATCTGATTCTTCTAGTACTAAGGCTGATCAAAATTCCAGTGGGAGAAAGGAAGAGGACACTGATGATGAGTAATTCAAGTATTTACTTTAGCACACAGCACGCCATAGAGTAAGTATGTGGAATATGTAGATCCAGCTCTCAGATTATTGTATATTAATATTTTATTAAATGACTTGTAGATGTTTCGTTAGCCTTAGAACAACATCTCCTTGTGGAACTCGGCATAAACTAAACACTGGCATTCTTTTCTTATCGATATAACAAATGCTATTTATGGTTGATTGGGATTTTTTTACAGCTAATTCATTACCAGGCCTTTGATCTATTTTGCTCGTTAGAGCAACTTTATTTTTAATGATTCCCTAACTAATTGTTCCAATTCTAAACATCAATAATAATTTTGTATTGTGCAGAGCTTGATCTAACTATTGTCGGTTTGTATTTTAGAATCAAACTATATCGTTAACTTATTTTATGAGTCAGTATTAGTGAAATTCGCAGTAAATAATCAGCATAAAGCTTATATTGAATGAAATTTCTCCGTGTATATCCAGAGTACTTGAATTTTTGGATTATTTAACTGTTTTTTTTGTCTAGTGATATAGTATTTAAATAACTGTATAGTTTCGTTCGAAAATACAGTAGTGTATTGTGAAAAATGCAGTGTATGAATTTGTGGAATAAATTTGTTTTTTATTTTTGACATATTTTCTGCTTTTTAGAAACAATCATACGAAATTATCTTTAAAGAGATAGTAATCAATTTTCTAAAAAGAAAATGCGGCTCGGAGTAAAAAATTGAAATGATCAACTACAAGTTTTAGTCAATTTCTTATGATCTTAAATATTTGATAAATAAATATCTATTTTTTGTGAACTTTTACTGTTTCTGTTCAATTTTAAGTGATATATTTATACAAGTTAACTGAACGAAACAAGAGCCCTGGGTGGGCGTGTCCATGTCGCTGCAGTTGTATTTTTGTAGTAACAATCGATATTTTGAATCGAT
>CAJUYI010002728.1:1503-17503 GCA_910591695.1 Galerucella pusilla | reverse complement strand
TAAATTGCTTTTAGCTTAGTTTGTAGATATATTTTGTAAATTTAATTCTGGCTCAAACTGTAGGCTTTTTATAATTAGTTATAGGTAGTAATTATATAGTAGTAGTAGTATATATATATAGTACTATAGTAGTACTATAGTTTCAAACTCCTGGTAAATGGTAAATGTTGCTTTAGTCATATTACGATATGCTTGACTAATTCTTCCTCGTACATTTGTCGATTGAGATCTAATAAGTGACCAAGATGGCCACTCAAAGGGATCTTTCCATCCAATCCCTCTATTTGGATAATTATTGTTTAACCAGTCCCTAACTGCTACTGCGTAATGAGAATGAACAGCCCATTCTGAGTTATAAAATTGTCGAAACGATTGATACTTTTTTGGGTTCACGTCTAATCTGCTTTCCATAATTTTCTCCGTTTTAAATCATTTTCGGGATCTTATTTAAAACACGTCATGCAAATGAGAGAACTGGTCCATTGGTAATAAATAAGGAGGGATGAGGGCTATAAAAGCCCGAATAACCGAATAACCAATCGCTGACAAGCTCGTGACACAAACCGCAAACTACATAGCAGAGCAACGACCCTCTTGCTAGGGTAAGGCCTGTGAGGGGTATACCGAGCTATGTGGATCGGGATGCTTGGCTTAACTGCCTGACCTGTGTGGATGGGGACCACTATAAAAAACCTCCCAAATCCTGAGGTTAAGTAGTCGCTGAAGAGATGGATGGCCGTGGGTTATTCGGTTTTTAGACCACTGACCTCAGGGCAACTGGAGCACCCTGTTGTATATAGCCTTACCCAGTCATACAGGGCTCTGACTGGGCGGACCTACATTCCCTAGCTGCTCGTGGGAACAATATGGACCATAAAGGCAGGAAAAGATTAGAGGAGGAAAAGGACTCCTCTGAAGAAAATCAAGTCGTTACAGAAATGGACTGTAATGACGCAAGTTGTCAGGAGACTGTACTCCAGAGGCAAAAAAGCAAGGAGGGAAGGACTCCTTGAAAAAGGGTAAGGAAGCTAACATGACCTTGCCCAAAAAACTAACTGGTGTCCAGAGGAAAAACTCATCAGGGAGCAGAAAAAGGCAGCCAGTTCATGGGTGGAAAAAGGCAGCCGGTACATGGGTGGAAAAAGACCCTTACAAAACTGGCAAGAAAAAGGAGTCAGGACCGACGAAATCGGAAAGCAGTATGTCCAAGTCAGGAAAAGCCCTGATGAAGACAAGCTCAGGTCCAACAACGTCGGGATACTCCAATACAGGTGGAAAAGAAGGGACAGGTAAAGGTAAAAGACCTCGATCTGACAACTCAACTCCACCTGGAATGCATGTTGCAAAAAAAACAGGAGCACGAAAGTGCGGACTATAAGGATGCAACAGCAAATCTTGGGATGGCGGTGATCCACAGACGCCATCCAGAAATCATTCTGAATCAGGAACAGGCAGTACTGATTCAAAACCGTTTGGAGGAGGCCGTTTTGACACCCCTGGGGAAGCACAAACTGACTCCAATTCCAACGTACATCATTCCACTCAGGGGATCTCTGGATGACCTGTGGGAATGAGTACACGAAGGAATGGCTCAGGAACGCGGTGGAATGGACGAGCTCTGTGAAGGTGCTGATCTGACAGTTGTCTGGCTAGTCAGAATGCTAGCCCTAAAACGGGGGAATGGACCCCCAAAGGAAGAAAAGACGATGGAAAGGGGCAAACGCTGACCTTCTCCATCGATGAGGTTTCTTTCAAGGCTCTGGAGACGATGGGCTTCCGAGCATATTACGGTCTCGGAAGGGTGATTTTCCGAATTTTGAGGGGACCAGATGGCGGGGGTTCGAATACTACTGGCGAACCTGCAGCACAGTAAGGCTGCATCTGCAGTCCTTACGAAAATAATGGGGGAATACGATGTGGCCCTCATACAAGAACCCTGGGTAAGTAAGGGAAAAATTATGGGGTTGTCAGGGATAGGGGGGAATTGATTTACAATAGGTCCTCCCAAGTACCTAGAACCTGCATAATAGTAAGAAATAATATAAAGATACTGCCTTTAAATAATTTCTGTTTCAGAGACCTAACAACGGTCAAAGCAAGATTCATCTCCGATGGGGGACCGAGGGAGATTATTCTCGCATCGGTCTACCTACCAGGAGATGCTTCTGAACAACTACCATCCAGGGAAGTGGAGGAACTAGTGAGGAGATGTCGAGGCAATGGATCGCATCTGATCATTGGGGGAGATGTGAATGCACATCACACAACCTGGGGAAGTACAAACACCAACCAAAGAGGTGAGTCTTTACTACAATTTATTATGGAAAATAATTTGGACATATTAAATGTAGGAAATATAGGAGGGAATATAGGAAAACTCTGACGTCATATAACAAGGCTCTGAGGATCGCTAAGAGAGATTCATGGAGGAAGCACTGTGAAGAGGTAGAACAGACCTCCGAATGTGCTAGACTCCATAAGATACTCTCCAAAGATCCTCAAAGGACAATTAACTCATTAGAGACAAGAGATGGGAGATACACACAAAACGGGAAGGAAACTCTGGTAGAACTTCTCGAAGTACATTTTCCGGAATGCAAAATAAGCGATGAACCATTGGATACAGAACAACATATGGTCTCAAAGACTCCAAGCCGGAGTAACGAGGAAAGTTGGAAAGTATCTAGAGAAGTGGTAAATCGAAGCAAAATAAAATGGACAATAAACTCATTTGAACCATATAAATCACCGGGACCGGACGGGATTTATCCAATTATGCTGCAAAAGGCAAACGGCATTATACTCAGCAGACTGTGTACGATCCTTAGAGCAAGCATGGGACTAGAGTACATACCAAAGGTCTGGAGAAATGTTAGGGTTGTCTTTATTCCTAAACCTGGTAAAACAGGTGGCAATAAAGCAAAGTCCCTGAGACCCATAAGTCTGATGTCATTGGTACTGAAGACATTGGAAAAACTGGTAGACATGCACATTAGAGGAGGATCATTGCTAGAAAGACCGATCGACCTGGATCAATATGCATACAGACCAGGAGTATCCACAGAGACAGCACTCCATCACCTAGTACAAGGAATAGAGTACGCTCTCGAAAATAAGGAAGTATTATTAGCAGCCTTCCTTGACATAGAGGGTGCCTTTGATAACACCTCTCACAAAGTAATCACTAGGGCAATTCGTCAAAAGCAAATTGACGAAACAAGCTGCAGATGGATAGACTGCATGCTGAGAGACCGAACGATCTTTTCAAGCTTGATGGGTGAAACATTATCAGTCCGGGTTTCAAGGGGGTGTCCTCAAGGAGGAGTCCTGTCTCCTCTAATATGGAACCTTGTAATAATGGACGGACTGATAAGGAGACTCAAAAAGGAACACTAAACTATCTTAGGATATGCGGACGATCTGGTCATCATATCACAAGGCAGATTAAATACTACGGTCAGAGAGCGCATGCAACAGGCTCTGAACATAGTAATAAAATGGACGGAAGAGGTGGGTTTAACTATAAGTCCCACCAAATCAAATATAGTACCTACCCTATACAAAAAGAGGGGACCACTATTCCTTCAAGGTACGGAGATTCCAATGGTTACGGATGTTAAATATCTCGGGGTGATTATTGGCTCGAGATTAACATGGACCAAACATATGGAAAAAGTAGCAACAAGATCGGAAACCACATTAATGATGGCAAGACGAACTTGTGGGAAAACATGGGGATTGAGTTCGCGAATGATACACTGGATATACAGTGTAGTGGTTAAACCCATGATAACATATGCGTCTTTGGTCTGTTGGACAAAGACGACACAAAAGAATGCAATGATGAGACTAGGCAAGGTGAAAATACTTGCTTGTCTCAGTATTGCAGGGTGCATGAGAAGCACGCCAACGGCCGCACTAGAAGCCTGAGCAAACCTGAGCAACAAAATAGTTAGATCAGGACACATATTCATTAAGGACATTTTAGATATGAAAACAGACTATATGGCCACTAAACTTCTCCCCAGTCCCAAATATGAGGTAGAAATACCTCACAGAAAGGACTGGCAAGACCCAAGCAGACGGAAGCTTCCCCGAGGAGAGACCTGATACACCTACGGGTCACAGACTGGGGAAGGGACAGGAGCAGGTGTGTATAGTGAAATGAGAAACACAAGATGCTCCTTTTCACTAGGATACTCTGTATTTCAGGCAGAGATTTATGCTATCCTAGAATGTGTCAGAATTAACAAATATAGGACTGACACTCATAGGATAAACATACTAACTGACAGCCAGGCAGCCCTTGCAGCTTTAAACAGCCGCAAGGTAACATCCAGACTGGTAGAAGAATGCCAGAAAGAACTGAATGAACTAGCAGACCACATTAAAGTGAGATTAGTGTGGGTGCCGGGACATAACAGTATTTCTGGAAATGAACAAGCTGATGAACTCTCGAGAAAAGGTTCAGCAACAGCATATGTTGGACCAGAACCAGCTCTTGGGACCAAAAAGAAGGTAGTCCGAGGGCAAATACAAAAATGGGTACAAAGCCAACATAAACTTCAGTGGAGGAACACTCCCAAGCAGGTACACAGTAAAACCTTCATAGGTGACACATGTGTAAAACGGGCCGAAGAACTACTGAATATCAGTAGAAATAAGCTAAGAATTATTACAGGTTATTTAACGGTTCATACCCCGGTAGAAGATCACCTGCATAAAATAGGGTTATATAACGGGGACCTCAGCTGCAGACTTTGTGGCATGGAGACCGAGACCGTAACCCATATCTTATCTGACTGTGAGGCACTGGAGGAGACAAACAATCTTCGGAGAAGCCAATGTGCCACCCGAATTATATGGCACACATCCAATGGATCTATATCGTCTACTCGAAGGTACGGGGATAACTGGATGGGTGGAATAAATGTGGGAGTAGAGTACAATAAGCCAACAGGCTGCAGTGCACCTGGTATCAGAACGGCTCCCAAACACACAACACAAAAAAATATTATTAATACACTTTTTTTCCATATTAAATTCCAAAATTCATGCTAACTTGTCTAATAACAAACTAAAACTACATGCGCGTTCCCTGTTCAACAGCGCACCCATATGTTTCATAGGGATACTACTGATAGAGGCAACAAGCCAGCTCGGATCCCGTCAGCATATAAGAGAGAGATAGAAACTAGATGAAACTGATGAAATGTCAGTTCATGTTCTCTTAGAGTGTCCACACTGGGCTGTATTACGCAGGCGAATCTTCGGAGTCACTGTCATGGCTCCTGGAGACACAAGCAGGCATCCACTGAAAAGGTTGCGGCCTTTATTGAAGGGCTCGGCTTTATGGATGACTAGGTAGCAGGATTGGCACAATGGGCCCGCCAGTGGCCTCAGTGTCGGAACCTTGGCTTGAGTTGTCCAGGACAAGGCTCGCCTGCACATTTAGTAGTAGTAGTAGTAGTAGAAACTAGGAGATTTAGACTGTCTTTATCTAATATCGTATATGCTATATATACACAGACAAAAACAGAGAAACTTCTAATCGTCTTTCTCTCTCACCGGAGTTCAGACGGTCATTTCCACATACACAGCGCTCTATGGCTTGTTTCCTCTATCTGTAGTATCTCTATGATATGTATAGAGTTCATATAATACCCTCGATTGTTAATGTCCTTCTAACAGATTACATTGGAAAAAATGGGAAAAGACAGATCTGTGATTAATCCTAATCAAAATATCACAATATTAATGAACTGTTTAAATGTATTACGAACGTTAACTCTAATGTTTGACTGAAGAAATTTGATTAGTTGATGTTTAGATTACGCGCAAGCGCGACCTATCAATCGAAAGAAA
This sequence comes from Galerucella pusilla, assembly GCA_910591695.1. Classification (NCBI taxonomy): domain Eukaryota; kingdom Metazoa; phylum Arthropoda; class Insecta; order Coleoptera; family Chrysomelidae; genus Galerucella; species Galerucella pusilla. The sequence continues at coordinate 11,638 of CAJUYI010002728.1, read as the reverse complement.
TTACACCATTCAAAATAGGATGCAGACGTACCTTTCGTATTGGTATGTGTCTTACGTCTTTTTTTATTGTTCCACTGACAGTTCTCGTCAGGTCTGTACTTTGTTGTTTACGGTCAATTATTATTTATGAAAGGTGAATATTAATCTTATTGTTATATTTATTTAAATAATACAAAAATATACCCAGCTACACGGAAAAACATGAGCATTTTGAAAGTATTTTCGGTTAGAAAATGAAGCTGGTAATTATTAATTTCATAGCCCTTTCGAATTTAGCTGGATACGATCCTGATGATTTTATTTATCAAATTTAAGGTTAGCTATATTAAATAGCAAATAAATAAACGACATACCCAAAAACCGGATATACGTCACAAACGATAACGCACATCAAGAAGGGTATTAAATGAACTATATATTCGTGTACTGCGACCTTATTGCTCTCTGACGTCATCGCACTAGGTTATTTTGAGCTGGCGTTTCCGCGCGCGTTTGAATATTATGAATTTCAAACCCTTCTAACTTCTTTAAATTTAGTAATTTGAAAAAATCCTTCAGCGGATGATCTATTAGCTATGACTAGATTATGATTTCAGTAAAATAAAAAAGTGTGCAAGATTTCTGTTTGCCATTTGTATTGTTATTTTATAAAAACTAATCACAGATCCTGAGATTAATAACATTATTCTGTATTAAAGATTTAAAAAAAAACTACGCTTTATAGGTAATCGAACTGAAGAGCAAAAAATAATTCTTATTAATTTAAGAATTATTATATTTCACTACTATATGGTATTTTCTTTCACTATGTATATTGTCATCGGTCCTTGACCAGTGTACAAAGTTTGAATTGATTCTGTTCGTAAAGAGAATCTGATATTAATAGAAGTTATTAAACAACCAAAAAAACAGTCCATATCGTTTGAAATATACCATAAATAGAAGTGAGCATACTACTCTCTGTATAGAGATGACGTCGATATCACGAAAGTTCAACAAAAATGAACAACACGCTTCCAATCAACCAAAAACATATGATTTTAAAATCACAATTGTTCTATGGGTTATAAAACAATACAACTAATCGTCTTTCGTTCTTTTGTTGCATTCTACTCCAACAAGACCAAAAATTCTTCGAATTTTTCTAGTAATAAAACATACCTGCCCTAAAACCTCGTTCTTAATAACCTTTTCTTCAATAACCGACACTTCTAAATATTTATCGTTTAAATCATTTTGAGCAACCAAAAATTCAAAACGTCTATCGAAAGCAGGCTCTCTACAGTTTTTTATTACCTGGAATTTAAAAAATTACTCTGTATATTTTTGTGTTTCAAGTAGAGTAATATGAATACTTACCTTAGTTTTTCTCTTATTTGCTTTACATCTATCCGGTAATAAATATACCTTTACATAAATGTCTTTATCTTCAGTGTGATCTTCAAAATATAAGTTACTAAAAAATTATAAGTGTATAATAACTTTTTAGTACGTGAGAGCATTGATATAATTACCAAACTCGATGCACAACAACTATCAACCTCTGCCTGTGCAAACTGTATCTCATACTTAAATTTATATCACCGTAGTTTTCTTGGGACATTCTAAAAAGGGAAATATTATTTGTACACATAAATAAAGGGTTCAATGAATCTCAAAGTCAAACCACAAAATATTTAATGATATTGAACCCTTTATTTGGATTCTCACCACATTTGAGGTATGGATGAACTCTTAGAGTTATTTGTACACATGTTTGCATGAATAGGTAAAGAAAAACAGGTATAACTAATGGGGAAATTTAATAACCCATAGGAATGTTAGTTCGTAAGTTTAGGTACATAATATGATAAGTTACGATGCGATGTTTAATAGTAGGAAACCCAGCTGAAAAATTCTGCAGGCAACTGTCTTTTTTATTAAACCTATTTTTAATAAATAATGAACTATTGATGGTTTTAAAAGCAACCATCCTGCGCGATCAAGCGGTAACTGCCAAAAGTAGATCTAAATCCGAGGTCCATCACATTGGAACCCGCTTTAGGAAAAACCATACTTTTTTTTCGTTTCGCTTATTTTTACCTACAAACGATTCTAATAAATGTAGAATAGTTCATTTTTTTGTAATACCCACCAATAATTACGCAGCAAACGTAATCAATATAATTCACAGCCACTGAATTGCTTTCACAATTTTGGTAATGGGTTTTAAATTGATTGTAGTTCATTGTAGTGATGAAAAAATAAATCCTCAATTTATTTTAATCATGGTGCGATAATATAAATCTGCATTCTATATTATTTACGAAATATATCGGAAAAATTTTAAAATAACATAACATTCGGAAACTAAAAACCATACTTCTGAATGTAGTAAAATTATTCATTTTTTGGTAGGTAGAACCTACCAATAATTACGTCAATAATGTTTTCCAAACCAGAAATATAAATAGTCCTACAAAAGCAAAAATGAAGAAGAAAAATCTTAACACTTTGTGTGAAATGCGCTAGAGCAGCATTCTTGACTAGAGTTTCTGGCGCAAACATTGATTGGAAAAATAGAAAAAGTATGTTTATTTGAAAATTTAATTTTCATAATTGTTTTAGTAAATTGTAACTTTTATTGTCAATATGGTGAAATATTTTCATCGAGAAAATGACAATCAATAAAAATAATTTGATTTTGTATTGAATTAAGATTGTGCATAAATTCAAATGAATTGTAAAAGGTAATAGAGCCTATTCCTTGGTACCACAATAAACTACAAACGATAAGACTTATAATCCGATCAAACAATATTTCAGATTTTTATTGTTCCAAATTGTACCTATTGTTCATTTTTGTTGTACCATTCAATTTAGAACCAAATACCAAAATTGTTAATGCAATATTACCTGTACCAATAGCTATGCATTATATTTATTCTGTTTGCTGCATAAATATTGATGCTACAAAATAATAAACTTCCCAATATGTGACGGTATTATTTTTAGTTTCCGAGCAGGTTTTTTTATTCACTGAGTGCTTAGTCCTTCCCATACCATTTTGGAACTAATTATACAAGAGCTCGGTGCTTTAATGGCTTCTTTACTATCAGACATTATGATAATCCTTTGCCTTTTATATACTTTATCAATATTGAACTAGGCACACTTCCTTATAGCATGAATTTCCGCTTGAACAATACTTGGGTATTTTCCCAAGCTTATAGAGTAGAGTTTGTTCAACCATCCTTTGCCGTTACGTCATACATTGTCCAGCTTGCTCTCTCATTCATGAAATGGATGAGACAGAATTATGACGTCATTATCGTATTTCTTATCTAAGGTCGACATAAATTTGTATCTGTTATCTTTGACAGTTCAGTTGTCATATTTTGGAAACAATTCTTGACATATGCCATTGATTATAATTTTGAGGTTTAGTGTAAAATAACATTCACCTAATATAAGACATACGTGAAACAGCAGAATACGTCACCAATTATGACGTAACGGCGAAGGATGGTTGAACAAACTCCACTTGGTTCCTGGCCCGTACACTCCTATCCCAGTTCCTTATATTGCTTTTGAGCCTGTGTACCATTGAGATCTGTGTACTATTAAATGGCATTCTTTTCAAATCTGGTGATGGTATTTGGATCTTGTTCCTTCTTGTTACTTAACTCCGTAACGAATTTCTTTGAAAAGTTATACTTTTCCAGCATACCATCTTGTGGCATGTCCCAGGTTGTCTGATTTCTAAAAAGTTTTTGATAATACATCCATTTTTAAGTTATGACAAGGAATAGAGTACGCTCTCGAAAATAAGGAAGTATTATTAGCAGCCTTCCTTGATATAAAGGGTGCCTTTGACAACATCTCCCACATAGTAATCACTAGGGCAATTCGTCAGAAGCAAATTGACGAAACAAGACCGAACGATATTCTCAACCTTGATGGGCACAACATTGTCAGCCCGAGTTTCAAGGGGATGTCCTCAAGGAGGAGTACTGTCTCCTCTAATATGGAACTTTGTAATGGACGGACTGATAAGGAGACTCAAAAAGGAACACCATACTGTTTTAGGATATGCGGACGATCTAGTCATCATATCACAAGGCAAATTCAGTACTACGGTCAGAGAGCGCATGCAACAGGCTCTGAACATAGTAACGAAATGGACGACAGAGGTGGGTTTAAATATAAGTCCCACCAAATCAAACTTAGTACCCTACACCAAGAGAAGGGACTTGGCAGGTTTGGGACCACTATACCTTCAAGGTACGGAAATTCCAATGGTTATGGATGTTAAATATCTCGGGGTGATTATTGACTCGAGATTAACATGGTCCAAACAAATGGAAAAAGTTGCAGCAAGATCGGAAACCACACTAATGATGGCAAAACGAACTTGTGGGAAAACATGGGGGTTGAGTCCGCGAATGATACACTGGATATACAGTGTAGTGGTTAAACCCATAATAACATATGCGTCTTTGGTCTGGTGTACAAAGACGACACAAAAGAATGCAATGACGAGACTAGGCAAGGTGCAAAGACTTGCATGTCTCAACATTGCAGGATGCATGAGAAGCACGCCAACGGCAGCACTAGAAGCCTTATTCGACCTTCCTCCACTACACCTCGTGATAATGGGGGAATCAAGGATGGGACTATTTAGGCAGCAAGATTGGTGTGGGTGCCGGGACACAATGGTATTTCTGGAAATGAACAAGCTGATGAACTCGCAAAAAGAGGTTCAGCAACTTATGTTGGACCAGAACCAGCTCTTGGGACCACAAAAAAAGTAGTCCGAGCGCAAATACAAAAATGGGTACAAAGCCAACATAGACTTCATTGGAGGAACACTCCGAAACAGGTACACAGCAAAACCTTCATAGGTGACACATGTGCAAAACGGGCCAAAGAACTACTGAATATCAGCAGGAATAAGCTAAGAATTATTACAGGTTATCTAACGGGTCATACCCCGTTAAAAGATCACCTGCATAAAATAGGGTTATATAACGGGGAACTCAGCTGCAGACTATGTGGCATGGTGATCGAGACCGTGACCCATATCTTGTCTGACTGTGAGGCACTGCACTCGAGGAGACGGGCAATCTTCGGAGAGGCCAATGTGCCACCTGAAGTATATGGCACACATCCAATGGACCTATACCGTCTACTCGAAGGTACGGGGATAACTGGATGGGTGGACTAAATATGGGAGCAGAGTACAATACGCCAATAGGCTGCAGTGCTCCCGGCATCTGAACGGCTCCCAAAATGGAAAAAAAAAAGTTATGACAAGTAGACAAGTACATAATATATTGGCAAATATCAAATCCTAAGAGCGAAAAAATCCATTAACAGAGGAAAATGTTATTAGGGTTCATATTATGTTCCAACTCAATTTGGCCCCTATTGTAGATATAATATAGGTATTTAATAAGAAATAGTCGCGGCCATTTGATTATAGACAACCCTAGAGCGCATTATTACATTATAATTAATAATTAATTTTAATTGAAAAAAATGAGATAACTGCAGAATTTTGCATCATAATCTTAGAAATGAGGAGCTTAAGATTTCATTATGAAATTATTTGTGATGATGATTTTGTTATTTAATTAGATAGGGGCAGTCCAAAGCAACATGACTGATTAACAAATTTTAATATTGGTTTTATTAAATGAATGAATGAATTCATGGAGCTTCACTGCTTATAATTAATGGATTAAACGACTTACCTTAAGGAAGTTGAATCCAAATTATACGAGCATCTGGTTTCCAATATATAACACACTGTAGTATATTATTCATCTACAAAATGTCCACAACGTTAAAAGAAATAAATTTTTCTCACCCTGTATTGCCAGTCTTTCTAGGTACCTCTGTCGTATCTCGTCGTCCCTTAACCACTCATTATTAGTTGTGTTTAGATCGTATAAATCCAATGGGATAGTCTATATCTATATCTTGGATTCAACTTCCTTAAGGTAAGTCGTTTAATCCATTAATTATACTTCACATCTGGTTTCCAGTATATAACACACTGTAGATGTTTAAAGCAACGATCTAATAGAAAGTGGTCACTCATAAAGAAAGTGTGATCCTCTTATTTAAAATGTGGTGCTGATATATAATTGTTAAGATTTTTCAAATTTAGAATGAACCTGAAACTGCTACTTGGTTTTTTCCTAAGGGAAAAAGGCGATAAAAACCATCCATTTTTCTCTTTGCATTTCTTCACAGCCCCCTTGCTTATTAATTCTTGAATAACTTTTTCCAAGACAATTTTTTCAGTTATAGTGAATGTTCTATTCTGCTAAACATTCCTTTGGATCAGTTTGGAATGCGGTAGTTTGAAGCCTTCAATGTAATTTATAATGAAAGGGTTTTTAGTTATTTTAAGCCACTGAGGAACAACAAATCGCACTCTTCCTACCAGGTTACCTACCTGCGTAACTTCTACAGATCCCTGTAATGTTGGAGGTTCCGTCGGTAGCACTCCCTCCTCAACTTCTACAAATTCTTATGATGTTGACGGTTTCGTATATTTCGATAGGACGTGCGAAGGTTCGGTTGGCGTCCTTTCCAAGTCATTTTTTTAACTTGATCTGAATCTCGTTTCCTGTTTTTGAAATTCCGGCGCTTGTAGTTTGAAGATTTCTGATTTTCGAAGGAATCAGGAAACTCGATATCTCGGCTAGCGTTTACAACTTCTTTAGCCGCCTTGCATTTTTCGGAAAAACATCACCGAATTAATATTTTCCCGGATGTGTGACTTGGGCTGCTTTTTTGACTGAAGCGGATAGTTTAGAAGACAATAAAAAATACCGTCTGTGTGTATTTATTCCATGAATTACTTCTGCTGTGAGTCTTGCAGCATCCACTAGAATTTTTGTTTCCTCGCTTTTCTCCGGCCTGTCCAGTGAAATGTTTAGGCAAAGATTACAGAATAATTCTGTAATCTTTGGTTTAGGGCTTGACTCAAAGCGTTTAATCCTTTCTCCAATTTATTTTCAACTTTATATAAATATATATATATATATATATATATATATATCGGTATTTTTCTGTTAACTTAAAAGCCGAATTTGTACTTCAGCATTGACCTGAGGAACTTGGGGTACGGTCCCATTAGAATGGGTTGGGTATTTTTTATTACATTTCTTTCAGATGATCTTTATCGGTCCCTTTGAGAATATAAGAACACCAACGTGTTAAGAAAGGAGGACCTGTTGATCCCGCACTCTCCGGGTAAGCGCCTAGAAGATCGATTATCTAGATCGCTTCCTTTTGTAGAGACCTGCAGGCTTATTCTGTAAAAACAAGAATTATTTTGCAACTAGCAACCGTTGCACAACGGTCGCGCAATCAGTCGCAAAATTTGATATTCTGTAAGGTAGTCGCGTCGCAATTGCTGGTTGCTGTCAAGATGCACTTTTACGTTATAAAACTAGCGCCACTTGCAATCGGGTAGCAATCAACGTAACTTAAATTGTCTGTAAAATCAGCTCATGAACAAAAACAAATGTAAAAAATATTTAATATGCATGAAAAACCAAGGAAGTCTACGAAACAGTGCCTTACATAACTAAAAGCAGTTGAAAATGGGTTTACAAATACTTTTTTCTACTACCGTGTGTAAAGTACGTACTTTAGACACATTTTCGAGTGCGTAAAACTTTATTTTACGCGCTAGTGCGTAAAGAGTTTTACTTTACGCACTAGTGCGTAAAGAAAAAATTCCAATATGTATGTAGTTATAGATATCTAGTCTTATAAAAATATAGGTATAATAAACGGATATTAAATCTAAGTTTTTTTCATAAATTGGAGATAGAAACCTATAGAATTCGGTAAAGTAACTTAATAATTATTGTTAAATAATTATTGAGTACTGGAAATAATACGGTAAATAGGTATAAGTTGGCGGTGAGTGACTGACATTTCTTTGTGAATTGAATCTGACATTTAAAATTTAAATTGAGATCTTCCGACTATACCTAGAGTAAGCAATTGTATTTTATATTTAGGAATTGAATATTTTTAGAAAACTATGATGTTATTTTAGATTATTATAAAAAGACTCTACTAAAGAAAAATTTAACTTACTTTACGCACTAGTGTGTAAAGTATGTTTTTTTACGCACTAGTGCGTAAAGAAAATTACTATTAAACTTTTGTATTTTAATTAAATATTCGCTAGTAGAAAAAATATTGTATGCAATTCGTGTGTAAAGACCTTTTTTTCGACTCATATGATTGTCGCATTCGTCAAAAAAAAGGCTACTTTACACACTAGTTACATAAATAACTATTTTAGATGATTTGTTTAAAGAAAACAATATACCTACCTACTTCTAGGTATTTTTTGAGATGGGTGATATAGGTAGGCGCAAAATGTCAATGTTCAATACTTGAATGTTTACATGAAAAAACTCACATAATGGTGAAATGTGGGTAAATATATAGGAGAGTTTAAATCCTTGAGTAATGAAAAAAATATTTCAAGTCAATTTATTTTTTCATTCATGTAAGAATGTGGGTAGGTATATTTCTTTTTCAAGAACAAACATGTTAGAAACATCATTTGAGAGATATTTTATTCTTAAAGGGCATATAAATCACACCATCATGGCCTAAACAAAAATTAACTCTTAGTGATTGTTTATGTTAACATAATAAAGATAAGGGTGTAGGTAGACTATCTATGCTATCTATGGCATCTGCCTTCAGAAATAATTTTTATTTTCTCTCATTTTTAAATAGTGCATTAGATACCTAGTGAATACATCAGTTTCGAATTATTGTGTCTTTTGTGGTTGTAGTTATCCTTTTATTAATTAGGTGAGTGAAATAATTTGAGAATGGGTACTGCTACTATTAATTGTTTTTAACGTACATACAGAAAATGGGAGAACACCTTAGACTATTAGTGTTTAATAGTCTAAGGAGAACACAGAGTTTTCAATAGCCAGTTGGAAGAGTTGATTGAATAGCAATCACAATTATTACAGGAGTTGTAGTTGAATTGTTTGATAATTAAATGAAGTTTTCTTAATAGAAATAAAAGGTAAGTAATAAATTATAACATTTTTTCAATAATAAACATGTTTTATTTGTACAAATAGTAATTTAATGGGCTTACTAACTGCCCTCAGAAAAGTGGACACACCTACCCTAATATTTAATAACAATTACTAAATACGTAAAAACAAATTAACTGTTATCTCTCTTATTACTAAGTACAAATTAAAACTAACTTTTATGAGGGTAGTTAGTAAGTCCATTAAATTATAAATTTGTACAAATAAAACATGTTTATCATTGACAAAATGTTATAATTTATTACTTACCCTCTATTTCTATTAGGAAAACTTGCTTTTATTATCAAGCAACTCAACTACAACTACTAAAATTGTGATTGCTATTCGACAGTTGCAATCGCGTTGTAATTGCTGAAAAATTGCTTACAGAATACGTATTTTTCACATGAACAACTGAAAAATGCACTTTTTTAGTTAACCAATAAATTGCTCACTAGAGGCAGTTAACAAATAAATTGCGATCGCGGTCGCAGTTGCTTCTTAGAGAATACGAAACTCGCGTTTTACAGCGACAATTGCGCAATTATCGGCAGTCGCAAGTTACAGAATAGGCCTGCTGTTCTGGTCTTGTAGGCACATGAACCTGGTCCTGTGTGGTATTGTTTGAACTATAGTCGTATACCGAACCGCTTGAGGAAGATCCAGATTCATCACCTGAGAAATGGGAAATTCACCATTTTTAGGATGTCGAACAACAATAAAAAGTGTTTTATTTGCTCACTGTGTAGAAGCGGCGACAAAAATATTTTATAAACTATAAAATGTGGACCTTTTCATCTCTTAACTGATAAGTTAAGATAAGGTCCACGTTACAGACGATCGATAAACGCTTCACTGATTTTTATTACTGATTTTCACCACCGGTGGCAGAATACGTAACATTCTATGCCACACATAAAGCGGCAGTACGAATGTTGGCTTACACAACCCACATAGAGTCACAGAAAACGGTCGTCCGTTTTCTGTGCATAGAGTAGAGTTATTGCATATTACTGATTTTCACCCCCGGTGGCAGAATACGTAACATTCTATGC
>CAJUYI010002727.1:0-28687 GCA_910591695.1 Galerucella pusilla | reverse complement strand
TTCTATGCCGCTTTTCTGTTTGATGTGGGACACGTGTTCATTTTAACTACTTTTAAAGAATTTGACCGTTAATTATTTGCCCCGCCTCCAGATTAGAATTCAGCAAATCAGGGTTGTTTATAACCGGCAATTTTCTTTTCTGTCGCTATTTTTTGGAGAGTCTTCTATGAACTGTCCAGCAGAGAAGATGTGTTAACAGTAACTGTGTATGCTCACAAAGAAAAATGTGGTCGTGTCTTGACCGCTAATATAGTATAATTATGCTTGAATTGCATCAATGTACTCTTTTTACTTGTTAAGACGATAATAAAAAATAAGTTGTCGCTCAAGTTATCGTTTCTGTATCAGCCTTCTTCCTTGTATCAAGAGTTCTACGTGCCGATGATGATCTTTTTCTGCCGCTCTTGAGTCAAACAGGAGAGTATGTTACACAATGTATGTTTTTCCTAATAAAGTTTTTATGGAAAAAAAACTATCGGATTTATGTAAGAATTTTTTTAAACCTTCCTATATGAAGATCTATAAAATTTTAAAATACGAAACATCGGCTTCAGACATAAAATATACATTTTTGATCAGCGAATACCTTTAGATAAGCTATGGGTCCAAAGATATCTTATATCGAAAGTTGTAAACAGCCTTTGTATGGGTATTATGTATTCTCAAGGGTCGTTCAAAAGAATTCTAGTTTACAGTCCAGTGACGAGATATCTACTGATTTATCAGTAGATCTACTGATTGGTACATGCAATCGACTGATTTAACAGAATATTTTGCGGTAAAATATACAAAAATAATATGTAGAAATCGTGTACTATAAATATACTAATAAATATTTACTATAAGTATGGGGGAGCCATGAAAGTAATTCTCAACCTCACCCATTTACATATGGTGGTGGAAAGTGTTGCAGAAAGAACAAGATACAGATTAAGTAAAGATGGAATCATTAAAAAAAAAACACCTCCACACTTCTTAGACATCAGACACCCTGGAACATGCCACAAGACGGTATGATGAAAAAGTATAACTTTTCATAGCAGATGAACGAGGGGGAATCAGCAAAATGTAATATTGGAAGAAATAGGTAAAGCCGAGAAAAAGAGAAGATCTGACCATTGTAAAGATCTAGTAGGGCTTATACAATCAAATACTCTTCTGGGTGACTACAACCTGCTTAGATCAAATGAAGGCATAAGTCAAAGTAAAACTGCGCTAAGAGTTTTGACAGGGATCCTAACGGGACATTGTCACCTGATTGGGCACCTGAAAAAGCTCAAAATAGTGGAGGAAGAAGAATGTAGATCATGTGGCATGAAAAAAGAAACCTACATCCTCATACTTTCCAACTGCACAGCACTTCAGAATCCTAGAGAGAGAGAGAGATACATACATGGGGGAGAAAGTAGCGAAGTCAAAAATACCTGAAAAAACAGGAAAAACGTATATAATAATAATCCTTCATTGGGATAGTCGAGTAAGATTGGGATAGTTACGAGAAAATTTTCGATATCAACAAAATATGTCGCAGGGTTTAGTTGAGGAACTAATTCTGGGATCGAGATAAAGCAAATTGGCTGCCTGTGTTTGTGGGATAGAACCTGACTGGGAATATCTGATTTATGCCTTCAAAAAGCAGCAAATTAGAAACAAAATCTGCCGTCAGTTTCGTATCGCTATTTTTTTTCCTAGTTAGAGCAGAATGGGAATAAAAAATCAAAAACTTGCCACCTAAAACAATAGACATCCACGAAGGTAACTTGGTAGGTTAAATGTAGGGTTTGAGGACAGCTTTTTAATAAGAAAAATATACTATGGGACATAATTTTCTATATGCAGCACTTTGTATACGATTATAGCTTTATATTCGTTCTAGTTTAAAAAAAAAACATTACACACATTGGTGTAATTTTCACCAAAACGTCAAAATTTATGTGTAAGTGAATAAAATAATCAAAAGCTAACCAATAATACACATCAGAAAACCGTAAAATACAAAACAGAAATAAATAATTAACAAAAACCGCATTAAGTCAAACGTTCTCTCTCTCCATTTGACGGTGGCTTTTTCGATTAAAACATTTTGTGTGGTCGTTACGTGTGAAATTCTTGCATCCGATGCGGATTTACGTCCGGCCAATAACGACAGCTTTAAAGGTTTACATTTAGAACGTTAATTCAAACGAAAATGTCACAGTTACATTTTTTTTCTACAAAAATCAGTACAGTACGTTTTTAAAATTTGACTCTATTGACTTACAAAGCCCGATATTGCTCTGTACAAGCGACTTTGTACGAAATCCGGAATGGGAAGGGGAAGGGGAAGAAAATTTCGACAAGGTACAAAAACTCTTGTACAGAGCCGGCTCCGTACAATATCGGGCTTGGAACGTATGTATGTATATATTTTGGGGTGACATTCACTGAGACCTAAAAGATCTATTGTGCCCATTACTTCTACTTAGTTTCTGAGGAGAGTCTCAGAAACTAGTAGCTCCTTTAGTCCTATTTCCCAGAGGAATTTTAGGATGTCTTCAGGCTTCAACTTAGGTAAATGTTCCTCTTATATCCAGTAATCTCCCAGGTGCTGTGCTCTAGGATTCTGAAGTGCTGTGCAGTTGGAAAGTATGTGGATGAAGGTTTCTTCTTCCTCCACTATTTCAAGCTTTTTCAGGTGCCCATTCAGGCGATAATGTCCCGTTAGGATCCCTGTTAAAAGTCAGAGCCCAGAAGAGTCTTTGATTGTATAAGCCCTACTAGATCTTTCCAATGGTCAGATCTTTTCTTTTTCTCGGCTCGACCTATTTCTTCCAATATTACATTTGGGCTGATTCCGCAAAAGGGTTCAGGCCCCCAGAAAGGTATTTAAGTCCCCCTCTTTGCTACTTAATCTGCTATTTCATTTCCTTCTATTCCAGTGTGTCCTGGAATCCATAGTAAGGTGACTATACTGTTCTCGCCTAGTTCATTGAGTTTGTCTAGGCATTCCCACAACATTTTGGAACTGATTACACAAGAGCTCAGTGCTTTAATGGCTGCTTTTCTATCCGACATTATGATAATCCTTTGTCTTCTGTATCCTTTATCAATATTGAACTGGGCACACTTTCTTATGGCGTGAATTTCCGCTTGAAAGATACTTGGGGTTTTTCCCAAGATTTCAGAGTGTTTGGTTTCTGGCCCAGTTTCTCCTATTGCTTTTGAGCCGTCTGTGTACCATTGAATGGCATTCTTTCCAAGTCTGGTAATGGTATTTGGAACCCATTCCTTCTTGTTGCTCAATTCCGTAACTTGGAACGTAACAAATACATGAAAAATATAACTCACGACCAATAATGTCAAAGTGGAAGCAAATTGATCAAAGTTCAACTAATATATAGAGTGTCAAAATTACTTACGTCAATATTTATACCAGGTAAGTTGAAAGTTTGCGTATTTGGTAGCTCTTTGGGAATGTATCTGTAGAATTCTTTGGTTCCTTTATACCACTTGAGGGTATAAAGTGGTTCGCCTTCTAGATCGTATCTGCATTGAAGTGTCACCGTGTCTCTTACTCGCGCCGCGTTCGGTATGCTAACAGAGACATCTAGCGCCAAGTTATCTGTAACAAAAAAAAAGTGTAAATATAGCAGACTTTCGTACAGCTTTGGGTGATAAATACTTTTTAAGTAACATTAAATGAGTTAACTGTATAAACCCTCACTTCGTGGAATCTACTCATCATATGGTTTTAAATGAAACGAACTGTTTTTAAATGACTCCACAATATATTTGTAAAAAATCTGTTAATTGCAAGTAAATTGACAATTGTTTCGATATAAATATATATATATATATTCTGATGATGATATTTATATCGAAACAATTGTCAATTTACTTGCAATTAACAGATTTTTTACAAATATATTGTGGAGTCATTTAAAAACAGTTCGTTTCATTTAAAACCATAACATTAAATGAAGTTAACTAAAATTTTATTGAATAAAAGTTTAATTAATGAAGAAATTAAACTTAGTCTGTGAACTTTTCATGAAATGAACATCGCTAATTACTTAGCCAAAGGCTATTAAAACACAAAAAAGGAAAATTTATATCTTCTGTGAAGTTGCGAACTGTGTATTAAATAATAATAAAAAGAGGGTTTTGCAAATTTGCATTACGTTTTCTGGACGATGCTTTAATTCCTACTAACAACAAACTATGGACTGTCGGGAAGCCGGAACAGATCAATATTTCATCGCAAGAAGAATTTAATCCTGTACATTTCTCAGCGGTTCTTATATTCAGAAATTGTGGAGATTTAATAAAATTTTAATATAAAAAATGTTTAGAGCGTTTGTATTATCTTTTCATTTGGATGTAAAAACCAGATGTTCATCTGAGAAAGATCATAAAAAGTTTCTGGCGAGAAAAAAAATAAGTTGAAGATTATTTATTTTGAAGTTTGACATTTCACCTTCTCGGAGCTGCTTTAAAAAGGAGTTCACTACAAAAGGACTAATTCGCCCACTCCCCAAACTCAAAAGAAGTGTCAGTATCAATCAACCTACTCTCTGGTCTTGAAAGTTTCTTTTTTCACTTTTACAGAGAGTAAAAGCGGTAATTTTAATTTGTTATATTTTCATTCAATTTTATCCAAAAGGCCGAGGCTCTTTAATTTTTTTTAATGTGATCATTGATAACAGTAAGCTGGTTTTCTCAAAGCTGTTGTCACAACAGTATCAAGTTTTATTCATTTTCTAACGAAAATTTCATAGATATGTACGTCCTTTAGACCTATAATGATATTCTAAAGTAATTTGAGGATATCCCCAGGTTTCAGTTTCGTGTCTCTTATTAGCCTAGACCGGTTCTATGCATAAATAAAATATTGCATTACCATAGCAACGGTATATTCAAGAAGGTTCTAGAGTTGCGAAGATCTATATATACGCGGGTTTTTGAGTGAGTCGAGGAGTTGTTCAGTATACAGTGAATCGGTAAACAGTTTCAGTATACAGTTAGTGAATATAAATAGTGTTGAAGATAAATTAGGACAATTATTATACCGTGTAGATAAATCAGCAAACATTAAGTAGTGTGTATATAAATTAAGTTTATTATAGTTTCTTCAATAAATCAATAGTAATTAGCCATGGTGAGCGTATAATTTTATCCCACGGTAAAAACAGTTCAAATAAATTAGAAAAACATTACATTATCGATAATATTTGTAAATTATGTCATCTCCCTTAAGAATTACCCTGTGTATTTGTTATTTTTTGGATAAAAATATTTTCCAGTTTCAATGGACAACAACATTGTGTCGAATAAAATCTTCAGGAGGTTGTGATACTATACATTCGGAGAAAAATACATTTTTCAGGTGAAGAGATTAGGGGATGACAGGATATTATACAAAAGTTTCAAGATTTTATCTGCTTCAGGGTTTAAGCCCAATGGAGTTCCAGCTCCGAATCCGTAGAGTCTAGTCGTTGACGAATGTTTTATAGCACTTCGGGACAACTTTTATATTTTGGTTTTGTCCTGCTACTTTTCGAGTTCATATTATATTTTTAAGAAATGGCCGCTTTTCCACGGATAACAGAACGGAGAAATATAAATAATATAGTTTCAACAAACATGTTAAATCGACGATATTTTATCTTTTATGAACTCTACGAGCAAGTATTTGAATTAAAAAATATTATAAGTTTAGAATAATTGGAAATATCTATGAAAAGGGTAGACTTCAGCATGTCATATTTTTTTGTGTCTGTTGTTGTTGACATTGGCTACATATTATTAATTTTGTTAGCGGTTTAAACTAATTTTGACGGATAAATTAAATAAATACCAAAATTATTATTTCACATTTAAATATTGAAGATTTTTCAGTCCGCCTCTGGTTAGTTGTCAAAATAATTGACGTTTTTAATTTAATAGTATTTGTTGCTTTGCAAAGTTTTTCTAAATAGCTTAAATATGTAATTTTATTATTGTTTAACGAGACGTTTAAGAGTTTACACAGGCAAAATGGTACATACTCAAGCCGACAAAGTAGCAGCTATCTTAATAATTGGTGAATCTAGAAAGAATCTCGATGAAGCGGAACGTTTATTTAATGAGAGATACCCAGATCGCCCTATCTCGAGAACTTATTCGAGGGAGCTACTTCACAAGTTTGAAGCAACAGGTAGTGTTCAAGATGCCAAACGATCTGGTCGACCAACATTTAGTGATGATAAAAAAATTGATAGAGTTGCTGAAATGGTAGAAAACCCTACTTCCTCTTCAACTAAAGTTGCGTCTATCTGTGAAGTTAGTGAAAGTACAGTACAGAGAGTGTTGGCTAAAAATAAATTTCATCCATATAAGTTAAAAATGGTGCACCACCTTTCGGATGACGACCCCGACAGAAGACTCGAATTCTGTGAATGTATGACAACTAAATTAGTCAAAATCCACATTACACAAAAACAATTTGTTTTAGTGACGAAAGTACTTTTTGCCTCAATGGAAATGTGAATACACAAAATGTAAGGTATTGGAGTGACACAAATCCTCACACCTTCCATGAAAATCATACCCAATCTCCAAAAAAGTCAATGTTTGGGCAGGTATTTTGGGAAACCACATAGTTGGTCCTGTTTTCCTAAATTCAAATTTAAGCGGTGAAGTGTATCTGGCGATGTTACAAAATGCAATTGAGCCGTTAATTCTTGAGGTTCTGGAAGATAATCCAGATGAATTCGGCCATCTGGAAATAATATTTCAACAAGATGGTGCTCCTGGATATTATTATGGTGCAGTAAGACGTTACCTGGATGAAGAATATCGAGGTAGATGGATCGGCCGGCGAGGTCCTATAGAATGGCCACCTCGGTCACCAGATCTGACACTATTACATTTGTAGTAATTGTAATGGAGGAAGGCCAAATAAGGCTTTTAGTGCTGCCGTTGGCGTGCTTCTCATACACCCTGCAATACTGAGACAAGCAAGTCTTTGCACCTCGCCTAGTCTCATCATTGCAATCTTTTGTGTCGTCTTTGTTCACCAGACCAAAGACGCATGTCATATGCTTGATGGAGACTTGAATAAGGTAGATTTTTCGTGGAAATACGCCAAAAGTGGGGTTTTCGTATGATTTTTCAATATTTTCATTTTATTTATTGGATAATTACGGTTTGTAACAGCCCTAGTTCTCAGACTACACTAAAAACTAGTACTTAAAGTAAGGTTAATTAGCGAATTTGTCTAGAGCAGCAGTTTAAAAAAACAGTAGCAAAGTACATTAAAATTTTATAAAATAAAATACATTAAATTTTAATGAATAAAGAAATTAAACTCCTAAAAGAACAGGGTTAATTACTTAGCTGAAGGCCATTAAAATAACAAAAAAGGGAAAATTTATATCTCCTATGAAGTAACAAAGTTTTCAACTGAGTAATAAAAAAAAACAAATTTGCGTAACTTTATAGAGACTGGAAATCGGTTTTCTATAACTGTCAGGAGGTAGAACTGATCGCAAATATTTAATTTAATCCAATTACTTTTTACTGGACATTCCGCGGGCGTTTCTGAACAATGACGGGTTTTAATAAAAATTTCATTTATTAAAATTGGCGAGAAAGTTTGTATTATCTTTTCATTTAGATGTGAAAACCAGACAGTGTCGTTTGCAGATTCTCTTGAAAAATTTATTCATATCCAAGTCATAAGTCGAACCTTTTTAAAGCCACTCTTTATAAGGGTGCCTCGATTTCCCAATTTTCCTACTCCCAGATCTCAAAAGACGTGTTTGAGTATCAATCTCCCTACTCTCTGATCTCGGAAAGTCTCTTTTAGTACTTTTGCCAGAGAACAAGCGGCAATTTTAATTTGTTTTGTCAAAGTATACCGTTTATCTACTTTATTTATACAATCTTAGTCAAAAGTCAGTGCTCCCCTTCATCTTTTGTACGGTTATACTTAAGCTAATGAAATTTAGAGTGAGAAAATTAGCGAAATGTAAACCTCTTACACCATAGACGTACACGAAAACATTAAAATGTTTCAAGAAAAAAGGGATTTCCGCGATAAAAAGTTTTCTATTTATATAAACGAAGTTGGAAAACTACCGCTCTGACCGTAGAGCAGTTTCATGTATTTATACGAAACTAAAATACTTTGCTGGCCTTTTAATACACGTTTTATAGAGCTATGAAATCCGAACGGGTCATAACTCACTGAACATTTATATCTGAGTTTCAGAGAGATTCAAGTCCAACTACAAGTTTTATCGACAAATTAAAGTGTTTCTTATTATTTATAAACGCTAAAAAATACTTTACTCGAAGTAAATAAACAACATTTTTTTTTACAATATAAAAATTTAATTCTTAATTCTCGAGTAAGTATATGAGAATGTTTTTCTATGGCGAAGAAGACAATGTAATACAAACAAGTGGAGGAAAGAAGCAAAAGCCTAGTCAGATAGTGTCCGAAGTAAGACACATGAATCCCGCCGAAAAGTCTATCAAGAAGATTCAGAGGAAGGATCAAAAACTTGTGTACAGTTTGGAAAGTTTATCTGAAGCTACGGGGCATCGGATAAACGTACAAATGGCGTACAAAGGTCACTGACAATACCGCCACCGGATAAATCAATATCAGTCAATTCAGGAAGTGAGAGGGAAGAACACACGCACGCGCTAGCCAATAAGAAGTCAGCTTTCGATAAAAATCACCAATTATGTGATTCGGAGGGTGTGGTAATTATGGTTTTTGTACAACACTGCTAGAGAAATCTTGAAAATCGACTAAAAATCGATTGAAAATCGAATAAGAATCGATTGAAAACGAACGAAAATCATGAAAATCGATTGAAAATCGCTTATAAGTCGCTTCCAGGTCACTTACAAGTCGCTTCCAGGTCACACACAAGTCACTTACAGGTTGCGTACTAGTCGCTTACAAGTAGCTTAAAATCGATTAACACTCGGCTAACAATCGACTAATAATCGACTGATAATCGAGTGTTAATCGATAGTTAATCGATTTTAAGCGACTTTAAGCGACTTTAAAGCGACTTGTAAGCGATTTTTAATTGATTTTCATTCGATTTTTAATCGTTTTTCCACCGAATAAAAATCGATTCACAAGTCGCTTACAAGTCGCTTAAAATCGATTAACTATCGATTAACAGTCGATTATTAGTCGATTGTTAGCCGAGTGTTAATCGATTTTAAGCGACTTGTAAGCGACTAGTACGTAACCTGTAAGTAACTTGTGAGCGACCTGTTAGCGACTTGTAAGCGACTTGTAAGCGACCTGGAAGCGACTTATAAGTGATTTTCAATCGATTTCCATGATTTTCGTTCGTTTTCAATAGATTCTTATTCGATTTTCAATCGATTTTTAGTCGATTTTCAAGATTTCTCTGGCAGTGTTGTACGAAAACCATAATTACCACACACACAATTGCCGCTTGTTCTCTGGCAAAAGTACTAAAAGAGACTTTCCGAGATCAGAGAGTAGGGAGATTGATACTCAAACACGTCTTTTGAGATCTGGGAGTAGGAAAATCATGGAAATCGATTGAAAATCGCTTATAAGTCGCTTCCAGGTCGCTTACAAGTCGGTAACAGGTCGCTCACAAGTCACTTACAGGTTGCGTACTAGTCGCTTACAAGACGCTTAAAATCGATGAACACTCGGCTAACAATCGACTAATAATCGACTGATAATCGAGTATTAATCGATAGTTAATCGATTTTAAGCGACTTGTAAGCGACTTTAAAGCAACTTGTAGGCGATTTTTAATTTATTTTCATTCGATTTTTAATCGTTTTTCCACCGAATAAAAATCGATTCACAAGTCACTTACAAGTCGCTTAAAATCGATTAACTATCGATTATCAGTCGATTATTAGTCGATTTTTAATCGAGTGTTAATTGATAGTTAATTGATTTTAAGCGACCTGTAAGCGTTTTTTGTACATCCTCCCGAGGAGTTGTCCTCCTAGGTCATCGTCCATCCTGTCCTTCTCAGGAAGGTGAACAGGTCACTGGGAGACATCTCCTTTATATCGGCAGGTGTAGGCCAAGACTCACCGAACACACACTCTCTTATTGACGAAAACTCCGGACATCCTGCATAGAGGTGTGTCCACTAGCCCCATACTATGGAGGTGTTTCCTTAGTTGACAGTGGCCAGTCAGGAATCCTACTGTTAAACGTAGGTTTTTCCTGGTCATCGCCAAATATTTCTTCGGCGCCAGCTTCCCAGGGTCGCCCAGGGTGATCCTAGCAAGACTGCATCCTTTGATTCCATCCCATCTCTTAAGGGATTGAGCATGGATGTAGCGTTTGGCTAGTTCCGCAATTGTCGAAGTCGTTATGCCGTACTAGGTACTCTGCGAACTACAGTACTTATTTACGTAGCTAGTTATGAAAAGAGCGATATTGTTCAACAAGCGTAATATTTGCCCAAACGAGCGCTAGCGAGTTCTGCAAATTACGCTCTCTTTTGTCGCTAGTCTTTTGCCAGATCGGGCTCTAAAGCATATCTCTCTCTCTTTATTTCTCTCAATAAAGCTGAGTAATGAACAAAAACACAGTTTTAAATAAAAAATTGTATTAAAAATTGAAAATATCATAAAAGTATGTCACTTTTTACTAAAAATTTCATTGCCACAGCTGGAAATATAATCGTAAAAAAATGATTGGAAGGTAGTTAAAAAAAAATATTCATAAACTTATTTTTAGTGAAATGCAATTTTCCCCCGGATGTATGAATATTGTATTAAACGTAAAAGCTTTTCCCTGTTTTACGACACAACGAAGAAGCTTTCTCGGGGCCGTTTAGAGTGTCGCAATTAATTTTTATTATTTAATAAGGAGTTTGTGACAACGCACCACTGCTCTCCAAATAATTTTGTCAATTTGTCTCGCCCAGCTTTTTTCATTATTTACGGGAGCAAAAACTAAGTGGGAGAAACACAGAGCGAGAGAGAGTGCGAACGATGGGGAGTGAAATATTTATGGGAAAGATTATGTTAGGGGCTGGATATTAACCGCCACCTTAGGAGTTATGATTGTTATTAAGGAAATTTTTCGTTTGATTGAAATTTTTTTAAATTATCACGTAAAAATGAGATGACGACTTGGAGTTTTCGTAAATATTTATTCATTTATTATTAGATTTGTATCCAAACGATTTTAGTTTCAAAAATGCCATTAATTTCGAATATTTACGTTTCAACTGTATTGAGTTATTTAAAGCGTGAACAAAACTTAACATTATGGTACTTTTTTTAACATAAACAGCTGTTTTAAGCACCAAAATGTACTTTAAAGATAGTGTATAGAAAAATAAACTCGCTATTTATGTGCTGTTGATAGGACAGCCTGTAACAAGCACAACGAAGGTGCCACTTTAGATATTTATCTTTTAATTCAACCTTGAATGAAGTTTTTGGAAGTTCCAGAAGTTTCTACTCATTACCCTCTCAGTTTATTGCTCACGCGACTGCATTACAAACAACAAATATTAAAGTCAGTCGAATAGAATTTCTCATGGATAGCGCTTGCGACTCAAAGGACCAATTATCACTCAATCACATAAAGCTTAGATAGCTCTTACTTTACTAGGAAGGTGATACCTTAATCTACCTTTTAGAACACCACTTCAAAATATGTAAATTTATTTATTTAGGATCTGGTAGATTGAGACGTAACCTATGGCTTGAGGCACTCAATGAGGTTCCACTGCTGCAGGCGAATACGGACGTAATCTCACCACAATATGCCTTCCATAGGCCCTACAAGGTAATTATTAAATATAACACACAAGACACATCAGAAGAAGGCGCAATCTGCATCTCTAAAACCAATATGAGCTGAGGATGTGGAATTCACTCCAGATCTCTGAATCTAAACATTAAATGGGCGATGGGCTGTAATGCTCAAACATAGCTCACTGCTATCTACATCGCCGCAAAAGAGATTACCAAAAGAAACACCACAGGTAATAAAATTCACATCGTTACGGATAGGAGACACATCAGGCCTAGTACTGGAGTGTTACCTTTTCCTGATCGA
The DNA here is from genome assembly GCA_910591695.1 of Galerucella pusilla. Taxonomy (NCBI): domain Eukaryota; kingdom Metazoa; phylum Arthropoda; class Insecta; order Coleoptera; family Chrysomelidae; genus Galerucella; species Galerucella pusilla. The sequence goes on along the minus strand of CAJUYI010002727.1, from coordinate 16,623 downwards.
AGCCTGTAGCAACAACGAAGTCACTCTAGGCTGGATCAAGGGCCACAGTAAATCGAAAGGTAACCACATTGTCGACTCACTAGCCAGGAGAGCAGCCTCCCAAAAACTCTTGGGATCTGGCACTTTCATTGGTCTGTCGGCGTCGGCTATGATTGACCTAATAAAGGAACACTCTCTTGAAAAGTTCAAGGGCAGATGGGACGATGCAGAAGGTTGCAGGCTTGCCAAGGAACTGCTGCAGTATCCGGACAGGAAGGTAGCCAAAAAATATATGACTATGAATAGACAGAACCTTCGGACAGCCACGGGTATTCTGACCTGTCACTGCCACCTACGAAAACACATCTACAGACTGGGTCTGTCTGACACTCCACTTTGTAGAGGATGTGAACAGGAAGATGAGACTGTTGAACACTCTCAATTTAGGTTTTCTGTATTCGGCGAGTACAGGCTAACACCAGCCAGCATGAATGAGCTTACTTCCAGCGACGTTATCATCTACTTCAAACAAGTAGGCTGGATGACGAGCTAGAAGGAAGTCTGAACCTCAGAAGGATGCACAATGGGCTAATTGTGGCCTAAGTGCTGTTGGGTCACCCACTCTTGAAAAGCTTACAGAGACAAAGAATATGTTAATTTAAATATTTTAACGCCTCGTATATTTAATATTCAATATACTGTAAAAAACAAGTATTATTAAACAGAAAATTTCATGCGAAGTCATCAAGTTTTGAAATGATCGTCGAGATACTGAAAAATCTCGATGAATTGCATTGGCGGGGAAAACTATCAGAATTCTGAAAAGTTTTTTAAATTAGGAGAAAAGAAAATCAGTCAAGTAGGAAATCACATCTCGCCAACATTACTGCAAACAATAGGACTAGAAATTGGATCAGCGGAAACAAAAGACATTGATTAATGATGGTTGGAAGATTTTGCCCTGATGTAAACTGCACCCACATCCGTGTGATTGATTATAAAACAAAAGAATGTTGTATAAGATGCATTTACGATGGAAGAAAAAAATTTCAATTAACATTTTTTCAATAATAAAACAATTTTTTATTAAATAACATTGATGGAGTTTCCGTTTTTTATTCGAAACATTGTTACGCGAGCGTGAAAAAAGATTTCTAAACCAAAATGTCTCATTAAAAAATAGCGTTCGGAAAGAATATATCCATTTTATATTTTATTAATTTAAGTTGAACCCGTTTCTGTTCCCTCTAATGAACCTTTTACTGTTCGGAATACGAAATAAGAGAGAAAGATATTTTGTTTCAACAAAAATTCATTTTTCAAATATAGCCAACGTTACATCATCTCTCTTTCTCTTCTTCTCGGTGTGTGTGTGTCTGTTTTCTACCGTAATTTATAAAATTGATTGAAGGAATCTAAACGAAAAGTCAACATGCACTTTCCAACGAATTAAACACAGTGTTAAATGGATGAACGACACAGCGTCCAGGATAATTTTAACTCTTTCGGCTGCGAGAAATTGGACATATAAGACTAATTCGATTAAAAGCTTGTTACTGAGAGTGTCTTTGGGTGTCGTGTACTAATTGGTGGGCAACTTATAACTTTTAAATCAGCTAATCAAATCGATTTCGCATCATAGAAAAGTTATACGCCGTCTATAGTTCACTACGTTGGTCGATTTCATTTTTTGTCGTAGTCTATTCCATTACTTGTCTGGTTATGATGCCGATTTCTTTGCAATTATTATAATCTAATTTTTTTCTCGCATTTGAAATTGTTCAAAAAATCTAGTCTGCTGAGAAAGCCTATTATACTGTAGCTATTTTCCAGAGCAATCCTTATTGGGAAAGGTTTAACATTACCTCCAAGGCTGAGCTGCGGCTCAAGGGATTCCCATGCAAGCGAGTCATTGCACTTTTTGAAACTCTGCTTTGCTCTTTGTTGCTTTGTTTTTTTCTAACAAGACTCATTTGGCTGATAGAATTTCCTTTAAACACCAAGTGGTTATGAAGATTCAATTAGGCAATCCTATTCTATCCAATAGTTTCTTGTAATAGTTTGTTGTATTCCATAACTCGTCTGGTTATGACGCCAACTTTTTTTCTCGCATCTGAAATTGTCCAAAAAATCTAGTCTGCTGAGAAAGCATATTATACTGTAGCTGTTCCAGAGCAATCCCTATTGCTGCTGAGCTGCAGCACAAAGGATTCCCATGCAAGCGATTCTTGAAACTCCGTTTTGCGCTTTGTTGCTTTCTTTTGTTCTAGCAAGAGACGATTTGCTAGGATTTGCTGATAGACCTTCCTTTAAACACCAACTGGTTATAAAGATTCAATTAGGCAATCCTATTCTGTCCAATAAAGTCTTGTAAGACGAGTTTCTTTCCCAACTTTCAGGCTAGTATTTCGTAATGATATTCAATTTTCCAGCACCTGAGGGACCGTTGCTCGGGCTGTAGCGCGAATTGCAGGAGGGTTCTTAAAAAGTTCCTTATTTAATTTTCATGTTTCGAGGTATTATCCATCTTATTTCGAAATAATTTATAAAACTTTCCAAATTCCCTTCACCCGATATAATATATTGATTCAAGTTATTCGAAAAGTTGTCAGTATTTCGTATATAAATGTCGCTTTCTGTGTGATTCCGTCAATGAATTTGACATAATCAAGTCGGAAAACTTGGCAAACAATTTCAGAATAATCTATCATCGATGGATGGAATTTCATACGAGTGAGAGAAACTAATTCGAAATACGACTAATTCCAAACTAAATGAATGATAATAAGCATGAAATAGTTATCCTACTAAACGGTAGAGCTCCTGGCAGTCAGCAATTATAATGAAAGTTAGTCGGGTGGAAGTGTAAAGACTCATTGGGTGGGGTTTTGGAAATTTTAAGGTGCGAGTACGTTCCTATCAAAAAAAGGGAACCATCTGAATCTTCTGGATTCATTAAGGAAGGAGTTTTGGTGAAAAATTTAAGTGGATATCGCATTTTTCAAGAGTCAGCGAAGCTTTTTATTTAAAAATAAGTATTTTCGACACGAAACTTCAATTTTTCCGTACACAATACAAGAATGTTATCGAAAAAGTAGTTTTTAAACTAAATGGAGCGATCTGAAACTGCCGTCCCTCAAGAGATGACATTGTAAAAGAACACGGATAAAAGCTTAAATTCGGCACGCTTGGACGAAAATTCGATTTTATTTAGAGGTAATTTTGAATACTCGTATACTACTAAAAGTTCCACGATAGACCTTTGCGGCATTTTTATCGAAATCGATGGAAAATTACTTGAAGTTTACCAGAAGCCCTCTTATATTCCTAAATCTGATTTTATACCAACAAATTTTCAGTGTATCGACAAAAAAATGAATAAATGGAAGAACATAAATTCTGCCAAATTGTATTCTTTGGAGAATTTACATGCTTTTCAAAAAGATCTCTTTGCCGTAATAAAATATATTTTGAATCTGAACTAGATTGAAGAATGGTTGATATCTATTTGGTCGTTAAATATTTTTTATTCATCTCAAGTAGTAATGAGCAAAATTGGTCTTGGTCTTCTGTATCTGTATAGTAAGGAGGGTGAGTATAGGCTCACAGCAATTAGGCCACATGTGACCCATTGTACATCCTCCCGAGGAGTTGTCCTCCTAGGTCATCGTCCATCCTGTCCTTCTCAGGAAGGTGAACAGGTCGCTAGAAGACATCTCCTTTATATCGTCAGGTGTAGGCCAAGACTCACTGAACACACACTCTCTTATTGACGATAACTCCGGACACTCGCATAAGACATGCCTGTTCACACATCCTGCATAGAGGTGTGTCCAATAGCCCCATAGTATGGAGGTGTTTCCTTAGTTGACAGTGGCCAGTCAGAAATCCTACTGTTAACCGTTGGTTTCTCCTGGTCATCGCCAAATATTTCTTCGGCGCCAGCTTCCCAGGGTCACCCAGGGTGATCCTAGCAAGATTGCATCCTTTGATTTCATCCCATCTCTTAAGGGATTGAGCTTGGGTGTAACGTTTGGCTAGTTCCGCAATTGTCGAAGTCGTTAGGCCGTAGGTGTCAGTGGGTCCTGGAATTTTTATGGTCTTGGTCTTGCGAGAAGACTAAATTAAAGAACAAGTCCAAATACGCAAGACTCAATTGTAAATTTCCACAGCAGCAAAGCCAAGTGTTTTTTTTAATTTTAACAACCAATTTATTAAAAATTTCCATTTTACTGCCTGTTTTATTATTTGTATGATTTAATTAATTCTACATATTCATTTTTATGAAAGTACTAGAGTGGTCTGTATTTTTGAAGACGCTGTATAAATAAATATAAAAAAACTGTATCTAAATTATAATCTATGTTGATTTGATATATACGGTGGTTTGTTACCCTAATAAAATCCTGATTGGCAATAAATTTAAAAATGTATATCTTAAAAACTGCTCCTAGCAAGGTCTTGAGAATTCAACGATTTTATTGAGCACTTAAACTAGAAGTAATAACAGGGAATTACAGAATCTAACTGAAGATATTTTTAAATTAAGGGTAACATTTACCAGACTCTAGCTTTCGTTACATACTGTATATAAGCGTTCAGCTCGAAATATATGGAAAATATCCATGCCAAAAATGATATATAATGACTTAGGAGTATTGAATATTAAACCAGCTCACTTCTTAGAAAACAGACAACCTGGGACATGCCACAAGACAGTATGATGAAAAAGTTTAACGTTTCAAAGAAATTCGTAACGGAATTGAACAACAAGAAGGAATGGGATCCAAATACCATATACAGACTTGGAAAGAATGCCATTCAAAGGTACACAGACGGCTTAAAAGCAATAGAAGGAAATGGGATAGGAGGGGAGGCTTGGGAAAAACCCCATGTATCTTTCGAGCGGAAATCCACGCCATAAGAAAGTGCGCCCAGTTCAATATTGATAAAGGATACAGAAGATAAAGGATTATCATAATGTCGGATAGTCAAGCAGCCATTGAAGCACTGAGCTCTTGTGTAATCAGTTCCAAAATGGTGTGGGAATGCCTAGATAAACTCAATGAACTAGGCGAGAGCAATATAGTCACCTTACTATGGATTCACTGGATGAACTAGCAAAGAGAGGGACTGAAATACCTTTCTGGGGGGGGGGGCGGCTGAACCCCTTTGCGAAATCAGCCCCAATATAATGTTGGAAGAAATAGATAAAGCCGACAAAAAGGAGAAGATCTGACCATTGGAAAGATCTAGTAGGGCTTATACAATCAAATACTCATTGGGTGACTACAACCTGTTGAGATCAAATGAATGCATGAGTCAAAATAAAACTGCGCTAAGATTTTCAACAGGGACCCTAACGTGACATTGTCGCCTGAATGGGCACCTGAAAAAGCTCAAAATAGAGGAGGAAGAAAAATAGATTTTGTGACATGGAAGAAGAAACCTCCATCCACATACTTTCCAACTGCACAACACTCCAGATTCCTAGAGCACAGCACCTGGGAGATTACTGGATAGAAGAGGAACATTTACCTAAGTTGAAGCCTGCAAATATCCTAAAATTCCTCCGGGAAATAGGACTAAGGGAGCTGCTAGTTTCTGAGACTCTCCTCAGAAACTGAGTAGAAGTAAAAGGAGGCATATTGAAAAACTTTCGAATACTTATGCATTTGTTAAAACTTTACAACAAAAAATTTTGTGACACTAAAAATGCTAAAATTTTGGATTTTGGACGAGAAATCGACTGGCACACTTAGTTTTTTTGATAAATGGTAAAATTTTAGAAAACCCACTTTGTAAAAATAAAAGATACTCATAATTCGACTAATTGGAAGGTTAGGACGCTGTAATGATAACTTTACATAGGATTTCGAGTCGATATTTCTAAGCAGCATAAGAGAATTAACGTAGAAAATGCTAAATCACGAAACATTAAAAAAATATATCAAAGATACGAAGAGCTTCAAACCTTTTCGTTTCAATCGACAAATATTGCACTTTCGCCACTTCCCCCTAAACCTATACTAACCCACATATATCTCTTTTTCTCATTTTTCGTTCATGTTCACCAACCTACTTTACTCTACCATGATAAAAATTATTCAAGTGGAAAATTCGAAGGTTAATCAAGTTAATGGTTTAAATAACTCGGAGTTTGATTTATGAAGTTACCAAGCAAGCATGTGTAAAATTTAATATTACATTAATAGGACAAGTGGATAGATATTATGTTAGTCGATGGAATTTGTCCTTATCGTCGAAACGAGGTTTCCGAACTAAAATTTTATGATATTACCACACGCTGTAACGTGTTTTACGTTAGGTTAGGTATAAATCATCTTCTATTTATTTAATGTGTCTTTTCATGACAGTTTTGTCAACTTAATTACTTTTTTCAACTCCAAATATTTTTAGGAGAAATACAAATCTTCAAAAGGTTGGTACAAATAAGATTTCTACTTGGACCAAAAATAAAACAGCAAAAATCAGACTATACATTACAAATAATATTTTACCAATTATTTAAACAGTTTCCCAGTTAGCCAAAGCAAAAGTAAGTGACCAACAGCTGTATGTATGTATGTATGTATTTTGAAGTGACATTCACTGAGACCTGAAAGATCTCCCTTACTCACTCAGTTTCTGAGGAGAGTCTCAGCTGCTTGACTATCTGACATTATGATAATCCTTTTTCTTCTGTATCCTTTATCAATATTGTTTGCTTCCTGGCCCCAAAACTCCTATCCCAGTTCCTTCTATTGCTTTTGAGCCGTCTGTGTACCATTGAATGGCACTCTTTCAAAGTCTGGTAATTGTATTTGGGTCCAATCCCTTCTTGTTGCTTAATTCCTTAACGATTTTCTTTGAAAAGTTATACTTTTTCATCATACCGTCTTGTGGCATGTCCCAGGTTGTCTGATTTCTAAGAAGTGAGAAGGTGGTTTTTTTTCAATGATTCCCTTTCTATTTAGTCTGTATCTTGTTCTTTCTGCAACGCTTTCCACCACTATATGTAGAGGGGTGAGGTTGAGAATCACTTCCATGGCTGCCGTTGGGCATGTTCTCATTGCTCCTGTAATGCATATACAGGCTAGTCTTTGAATTTTGGAAAGGTTTTCTCTCGTCGTCAATAGGCTAGTTCTACTACTCCACGCAATGGCTCCATTGGTCTCACTATGGCAGTGTACATCCAGCTTAGGATTTTTGGGTTACAGCCCCAGTTTTTTCCTGCCAGATTTCTGCACACCATTAGAGCCATTTTTGCCTTGTATGTAATCTCATTTTCGTGTTTGTTCCACAGGAGTTTACTGTAACCTAGATACTTGACTTATCGTCTCCATTCAATCTCGTTCCCATCAAGTTTTATGGTTTTGAGGTTGAGTTTTCTTTTCTTAGTGCAGGCCAACAGCTGTACGCTACCACCACATTGACCCTGAACATAAAAAAATAGTATATTACACCACACGGGCAGAGAGTATGAGATTCCTCCAATGTGCGCCATGATGCATAAATGTCGGACTTTGTACCTCCCAACAGAAGTTGCGAGTATTCCACATGACTGTGTGAATACCAGGGAAGATTATCTTGAACATGAGCAGAAAGACGTCCTCCTTTATATGATTTTTGACATGTTTTTTCTTTTTTATATAAAAGTGACGCCTTCAGAATTATGTGGGGCGAATATTAATATAAGTAAAGATAGTCTCTTTCCTTTGCCGACCATTTTAAACCACCAAGTGAAGAAAAAAAATTGTTTAGAAAAACTCTTGGACGTGAATCTTTCCTGCTGGCACGAAAACTTTATTTTTCAGAAACATTTTAAAATTTTCTTGATTTAAATAATTGAAAATAGAGTATTAGAGAAGTAACTGTGTTTCAATTCAAGCAAACATATAATCGTAAATAGAATGAAAGTTCAAAATAAAATCCCACTTTATTTATTCTGCTTACAGACGTAGTAGTTATATGCAAACTTTCCGTATAAGAGTACATAGAGAGAGAGAGAAAGAGATTCCATTTTCAATGAACAAAAGTAATTTTAATAAAGAACGTGGTAATTTAAAACAAACAACTACATCCAATTAACGCTCTGTATATTTATTAAAAGGGAGTTTTCGTTTCTTTAAAATGTCCATTAACAAAGCTTCATTATTTTATTAAAAGAGAGTTTTGAAAAAACTCAGTCTTTGTTACAAAATATTTAGAGCCGTGATACAGATACTACGAGGGTTGACTTATAAGTGTCTTATAAAAAATGTCGAGGTCGTAGAAATAGGGAGAATTTGAAGGTTCAAAAATGAATAAGGTATTCAACTTTTGTTTTGGAAAAATAGTAAAAATTCCACACATGTGATTTTTAACCAATCAGAACGTGTATTTCTGTCAGATCATCATAGCAACGGATGAATTTTATCGGAAATTTTTTCCTGGTGGGTACCCAACAGCGAATTATACTGGAAATTTTTTTGACGTTTATAATGACAGAACATTTTTTTGACAATCTAATATTTATTTGTTCACATAATAATTTTGATTGATTTCAACAAAAAGCTTAAATGTTTTCTAAATTCATATTGTATACTATGGCAGGTTGATTCGAAGTTGCTTGCTCTTGATTTAGAGATTCTTGGACTGTCTTTGCAGAAGTTGAAGCAGACCTCATTGCGTCAATTATATCTTGATGATGGTTTTATGGAGTGACTGCTACCATGCCCTGTTATTTTAATTAATTTATTGCTGTTCTCCAATTCCCGTTTTGGCTAGAGTTGAAACAGCAGTGGCCCTTGCAGAATGATTTGTTATCTTGATCTTGTTGACATCGATTCCAATCACGCATGCCACCGATTTGAACCAGGAAAATATTGTATTTTGTCCAACCGGGCTATTCTTGTACCAACCTTTGGAATTGGGGTGGTGCCAGTTTGGATTTGGAGTTAAAAATAAACGATTCGTTTTGATGAGTTGGTCTCGCTTACTTATTAGTTTTTTGAACAGTCTTACTGGGCATAATTCTTCATTGACTGTATTCGGTACAAGCCACTTACTGTCGGCCATTCTTTTTGAACCGCCTTGAGTGGTCTTGGAGAAAATCGGGTTATACTCAATGCGTCCTGTTGGTTTCCCTTGGTTGTCAATTTCCTCCACAAAATATTCTATTGTTGCTGCCGCTCCTTCATTTCCTCTCCAGGCCAATTTATGAGCAGCAATGTGAAAGAACTTTCTTTGCAATCCTTCCGGAGTGTTTTCGTCCCAAAGCTCAATAATCTTTATCAATTCGTCAGCTGATAGTGCGATGAACTTGCCTTTCTCTTGGTTGGATCTATTTGTAGCTTCCGACGCTTAGCATTTTTTGCAGCTCTTGCGTTGACAAATTCTATGTCAGAGAATGGATTAAATTTGCGATTATACCTTTCCTGCAACTGCTTAGCTGTAGAATTCCATAGAACTTTGATAACACTCTCCATGTAGTCTTCGGAGTTCTTTTTTCGCATGTTGAAGGCATAGTCTTCAAGAATGAGCGCCAGTTCTTCCACAGGTATATCCGTTCTGTGGAAATCATACGCTTTTTCTGTGCAAAAGTTTATAAACTGCTTCCATACACTTATATTTCCTAGTATTTGCTGGTGTCAACTGCTTAATATTCTGGGGAATATTTTCTTTACTTTATTGACCGAAGCGAGACATTTTTCTACGTCGTGCTGTTTTGACAAATTTTTGACAGAAATAATTTCTAGTTTAAAGTTTCACTGAGTTGCCATGGTAACTGAATAATCAAGTTGACAAAACCTGTTTTGCAAGAACTTGATGAAGACGAAAATTGATGTTGTTGAAAACACATTTGGTGTGGAATTTTCTTACCGAATACCACACGAGGTCAAATTATTGCCGGAAATTTTTTGACCTCTAGTGGTATTACTAGTGAAAATATTTTCAATAGACATCTGTTTTTGTTACCCATTCTGGTAAATACAGCTAGCCACTATTAATTAATGATCCTCTCTGGAATTTAACACACAACACGAGAAAAGTTTTTCCAGCCCCCAACAGTCAACACACACACACAAAAAGCCACGCGGAACAATTGGCCGTTGAAAAAATAAATGTATATGCAACTCAACGAAATAGGGTTAATAAAGTAGTTCAGTTTTAGTTGAAACTTTGTTTCGGATACAAAGAACACCTCGTCATCAACATTGTAAAATTAATATAATTTTTTGGAGGAAAAAAAGATATTCTGTATAGTTGAGGGGGTGCCAACAAGATAGGTGATATTTCTTTTTGTTTATGTGTGTCATCGATGTAGAGCTACATTCAATTTTCGACTGGCTTTCTCGTTTTGTGTAAACAGGGATAAATCAAATCATGATAGACAGTTTGTTGATTCAGGGTAAAATGTTTCTAACTGAACTGCTCCTATTTCACTGGATTTTTCGCCAAACAAAAATGAAGTGTGTTGCCCTAGAAAACGCGATTGTTATGTTTACACTGACGCTAAAATCCGAGAATACAATGGCCTAATAATAATGAAAAAGGGCAGTAAAAGATGTTAGTTCGAAAGGAAATAGGGAAAATGATACTAAAACTTTGTCGTTTCCATCACGTCTAGCGAGTATACTTCATTTAGATGTAATAAATGTACTTATATTTTCAAATAATCGTCTAGTCGATTCCTATCGAATCATTTTAATACAAATACTATGTAGAGATGGGGGAATTGCTGTTTGGAAAGTAACTGGTGCGTCATTTTCATCATTGGAAGCTTTCTGGATTCAACACCAATGACACACAGAAAGGTGTCAGCACAAATATGCCATACACATGCCTAATATTTTCCTACACTTTTATAATATGAAAATCCACTAATTTAACTGTATTCAAAAGTTCCTTCGAAGGAAACTAACACCATTTGAAGAGTAGCTTTTGGATAATACAGCCTGTTCAGCCAATCCGTTCCCTGTATTAGCTCATACAGGTCCTGCTCTTGCGAGTTCGTCAGTTTTTTCATTGCCAGCGATTCCTTTGTGACCTGGGACCCACTCCAGTGTTACACTATTCCGAGTCGCCAGTCTTGTAAGTTCTTCGCCGCATTCCCATACCAGCCGAGATGTTACCTTAGAGCTCTGAAGTGCTTCAAGGGCAGCTTGACTGTCTCTGTAGATCCTGATCTGCCTGTTGTTGTAGGCCCTCGTGTTATTTGCCCTTGCACATGCAAGTATTGCATTGACCTCTGCCTGAAATACCAAGGCGTATTTTCCAAGCGAGATGATTCCTTCATATTTGCTCGACTTGCTGCATTTGCCCGCTCCGGTGCCGAGCTCATTCTTTGATCCGTCTGTGTACCAGATCAGTTCATTCGCTCTACTGAGTGGTGGGTGCGTTCTCTTCCACATTCTTTGATGACAATCCCGAAGTTCTTGCGAAAGATATATCTGGTGGTCCTGTGGTCTGTTGGCATTTTAAAAATGTCGTCATTTACATGCCGATCTCTGTAGTTTACTTTTGGCAGAAGAGTTCCTAGACATCCTTTAGATTAACACGGAAAAAGAACTATACAACATGTCTGTAGAGCAAACACGTCCTCTTCGTCGCAAGACATTAACCGCTTTTGTACAGAATTTAAGTGTAATCGTATCGTCACTTTTAAAATATGATAGACTGACGTGATGATACATGGACAGAGTGGGTCTAAATCATTTATTGCGTAATTTGAACTTCGTCATTGAACTTGGGGAATGTTTAAACAATTTCTCACTCTCGTCTATCATGTGTTTTGAGTGATAAATAATGCAGCTTTGTCTGCTTAAATTCAGTTTTATTGTGCTCCACAAGACCGAAACAATTAATTATATTTTACTTGACACTATTGTACATTTGAAACTGTTTTTAGTTAATGGGTGACAATGGGTGACAACACAATATATATGGTTTCTGGCTGTATTAGATACAAACTTTATTAAAAAATATAACACCATCCCGTGTTTTTGAGATATTGTTGTCTTTTATTATATGAAAGTTTAATACTTGATCTTAAAAATGGCGAAAATTGCTTAAGCAATGTTAAAAGTTTGATAAAAAGTCAAAAGCGCTCTTATCGTGCGGGCTCAAAGGTCACTAACCATATACAGGGTGTACCAACCTTACGACAAACTTCGGTATATAGGTTATTTTAAGAGATATCAAAAAATATTACTAACAAAAATAGTAGATGTGTTGAAGGTCCATATTTTGAAATTATACCGAACTATACAGAGTGCTGCATAACTCCGTTACAAACCAAAAATATGATTTTTTAAATGGGAACCCCTGTATATCATACCGAATTCGGATTGGTTACATTTTTTTGAAGCTTTTTGCCACGTTATACAGAGTCCTTCCAAATATATGGACACGTTTATGTGAAAATCGTAGGTAAATCAACACTCTGTAGCTTGTTGTACGTTGAAGAAAAAAATGCATTTTGCCTAACAGTTTTTTAATATGATGCAATATCTCCGTATCCTATTAAATTTCAATTATATTCTTTCTTATATACAGGGTGAACGGAAACTCGACCCTGTCATTTGTTTTCTTATTTCAAATAAAACACCCTGTATTTTATAGCAAAAATAGAATCTTCGATTATGTAACTTTAATTTTTGTCAAGCATTCCCTATACCCAAAGTTTATAAAAACACAGTTATTTTGTAATATTTATTGTAAAATGTAATTACTGACCTATTATGTGAAAGCATTAAACGTTGTATGTAACAAAAAATCCTAATTAATAATAAATTTTAATGAATAATTCATTCTAAACGAAACTAGCCCCCAAAAGTATAATCCCAACCGTAATATTAAACTAAAGGTTCAAAATGTTCACCGTTAACATCAATGCAATGCTGCAGAATAGTTTAAATGATTGACTAACATTTCTCAGCATATCAACGTTAGCAGATCGAAATGCCGCACTAATTATCTCTTTCATGTCATCTCTAATAGCCGGGGGATTTTATAAACTTATGCCTTACAAGACCCGAAAAAAATAAACATACTTTTGTTAAATCGGGTGACCGAGCTGGCCTATCAGTTGGGCCCCCTCTTACAGCATTGCATTGATGTTAACGGTAAACATTTTGAACCTTCAGTTTAATATTACGGTTAGGATTATACTTATGGTAGCTAGTTTTGTTTAGAATGAATTATTCATTAAAATTTATCATTAATCAGGATTTTTTGTTACTTATATCGTTTATTGCTTTCACATAATGGGTCAATAATAATAGTTTACAATAAATATTACAAAATAACTGTGTTTTTATAAACTTTGGGTATGGGGAATGCTTGGCAAAAATTAAAGCTACATAATCGAAGATTCTATTTTTGCTATAAACTACAGGGTGTTCCATTTGAAAGAAGAAAGAAAATGACAGGTTCGAGCTTCCGTTCACCCTGTATACAAGAGAAAATAAAATTGAAATTTAATAGGATACGGAGATATTTCATCATGTTACGAAACTCTGTTTGGCAAAATACATTTTTTTTCTTCAACGTACAACAAGCTACAGAGCGTTGATTTACCTACGACTTTCACATAAACGTGTCCATATTTTTTGAAGGACTCTGTATAACGTGGCAAAACCTTATATCAAAAGCTTCAAAAACATGTAACCAATCCGAATTCGGTATAAAATACAGGGGTTCCCATTTGAAAAATCATATGTTTGGTTTGTACGGTCTGTATAGTTCGATACAATTTCAAAATATGGACCTTTAACACATCTACTATTTTTGTTGATATTTTTTTATATCTCTTAAAATAACCCATATGCCGAAGTTTGTCGTAAGATTGGTACACCCTGTATGTATCATATCGGAAGACACAGAGGTTACCAAAATGTGAGATTGAAAATATACCCGGAGAATATAATAATGATGTTTCCTGCACACTGGTTGAGGAATTTCCACTTTTTCATTCATTCTCGAAATAATCTATCAGATTGAGTACCATTTTTTTTGCTTTAGGATGCAAAATACCGGAAAATTGCTTCTTATTATTCATATTGTCACTTTGAATTGTCAAAGTGACATAACTGACATTTAAATAAAAACTTCGCAGGCGAAATACTTTTTAGAATCGCTTAAAACTAAATACACATCCCTTTTTCTCCCGTCAAAATTGCATAAGTCTGTCTTATTCATCTTACGGATTTTATTTGGAAGTTATGATTGAACGCAATAAAAGAAAACAAAAACGGTGAGTAAAGGTACGCGTCCACTAATCGGCGTCAAACGAACGGTACGGATCGGACGAATCGGATTGTTTCAAATAGAACTGCGTACACCTATCGGCATCGAAGCGACCGCACTTCGGCATTTCCGAACGAGATTCCAAAGACTAAATCAAAATCCGTTTCGTGCGGACACTGCCGACAAGTACACGCAGGCACGGGGGTCTTAAAATATTCAAAAGTGCTTCAAATCTAACGTGTGACATTGACATGTGACATGATTTCATCTCGAACTAAATCACAAAAACTGCGATATTCTCGAATATTGGTCTTTTTACGTTAATATTATGCACCCAACATTTGTTTCTTTTTCTTTCGTTATCTTCTTCTTCTAACAGCACGCAAATAATTATAACATCTTTTTCGTTCAGTAACGACATTGCTTTGGCTTCAATAGCAGGAAAGAAATGACTGGCTCTCCGTCGTAGAGAAATGCTGATACCGACTCCAATAATCCGTGGTAGTAAACGCAGGACGCAAAAAAATCCGATGCGTCCGTCCGTTTGACGCCGATTAGTGGACGCGTACCTTAAGACTGCATTTGACTATTTTACAAATTAACACAAAGTAATTGTTTAGTCTCAACCAATCCCGTCATTCTTTTCAAATTAATTTAAAATAAATAAAAACCCACTAAAAATACTTATCTCGTGCGCTTTTTTTATAAATTCACACCTAGAACTTTCAGCTAAAGTTAACTAACTATTGATTGCAAGCTCAAGTTATAATTAACGCACTTTACACAAAAATATAACTTTCTTACTTCTTTGTTTCGAACAATTTCTCATTATAGACGAAACCTTTTTTTTTCGAAAACCGAAAATCGACTAAAAGGCGAAAACTATTTCGAGAACCAATTTCTTATCTTGATTTTTTTAATGAATTCCATCTGAGCCAAAGAAAAAAACTTGCCTGCAATTTTCAAAAAGTTGCTAAATCATCTATTCGCTTGTCTCGTAGAAAAAGTTCATTCATTTATTTGAAAATACACCTTCTACTGACAGTCTATACGAGGGTCACGCAAAAATAGCAATAATATAACGTAACCTGAACATTATATTTCGTTTTTTCTTATTTTTTATACCTCTAAAGACTCACTATTACCATAAATATGGTGTGTCAGGCGGCATTATGTCTTTTTGGCGTACGATACGGATATTAAGTCTTGAAAATTCTATTATTTGAAACAAAAGTGACAAATGCTGGGAGCTGTCGATTTTAATATTAATCCAGGCGTTTTATTACGTAAAAGATGTAGCGTGAAAAAGTGGGTAGAAGATGAGGAAGTGTAGGTAGTATATAATCATCTGTTTGATTTTGAATAATTTAGTTAACGGTGAAAACAAAAATTAGAATGGAAGAAAATGGTGAATATATTAATCTACAACTGTCATGTAACGGGTACGATTTGACACTATTTCCAGTGTCATAATGACGTATATTACCGCACATATTAATAACAGAATTAAATGTTTAAAATAACACTGGAAGCTGCATTTTCGATTTCCGAAAGGAGATTGTCTTCGATTGAACTCATTTTTATAGATTTTTGTTCATTCCACTTTGAAAATTTGATGACATAACTAAATTATGTTATTCCCACAGCCTTGTTTGTCTATGTTGCTATGGTCACAAAATATGATACACAGTACCTTATGTTTGCAGTGAATATTATTAAAAATACGTTGGATTGAAATTTTTTTTTATTTTATAATAGAGGAAAGTCACCAAATATGGAATAGTATCCTAATATGGAATGCCTTCATTTCTCTAAGACTATAAGTATGAAACGCAACACTCGTCCATCTTCTGTTTCATTCGGTCTACTAACTATCGCACCCACACCATCGAGTCAGTTGCGCGAATGCTTCACGTGTGGCAGGCGTGTTTTGTTTAGTTGTCGTGCAGAAAATTTTAAAGGTAAGTAATAAACGAGTATTACCAGAGTATATCGGTATTATGTGTATTTCACCATTTTGTGATCTTTTGTCATTAAAATATTGTGACTTTAAAAAATATTTAGAAGAGTTTGAACTAGTATAAAAATCCAAATATGGACAGTCGTCGGTGTCTAATTATGGAATATTATTAGGTTCCTAAAAATATCACAGAACAACTTTTTCATAATTTGTCAGATCAAGTCATTGGAAGGTTTATATTTTAATTTCCGTTTCGTAACCATTCACGTGTAAACTATTTCGCATTAGGACGAACAACTGAAAAACCTTTTATGCCCTAAACACGCATCAAATTCACGCCTACACATTGTTTTGTAATTTTTTGTGCTTTTTAACGAAATCGACTTTGCGTGGACCCAGCGATCGCCCTTGAAACATCAGTTTTAATTGAAGTAAATTCCTTCCGTCCATAT
>CAJUYI010002726.1:30040-51673 GCA_910591695.1 Galerucella pusilla | reverse complement strand
CTCGTACTTTCTGTACAGACTATAGAAGAGGAACTTTTACCTAAGTTGAAGCCTGCAGACGTCCTAAAATTCCTTCGGGGAATAGAACTAAAGGAACTACACATAATACATGGGAAAAACGGAAAAACTAGAAAGAGATAGGTAAAAGTCTGGAGTCATATGGTGTCGGTCATAGAAGAAGTGAATGAAAATCAAATCTCTTTCTCATAATCTCATGTAATAATGGAAATAATATGACGAAAATATGACGAAAATATTTTAATGCAAAAAGATGAAAACACAAATAAAAAGGCCAGAAGCATGAATTTTTTATCATATTGATGACTACAGTTACTATTGGATGTCCCTTACACAAACTTACGAGGTGCGTTCAATAATTTTTTTGCCATATACCGTATAATTGTGATTTAGCGAGTAAGCTTGACTCCTACGTGATTAGCAATAATCAAGAATATTCCAGAAATAGTAACTTAATATATCTTCGTCCAAATATGTAAGTGAACACGTGCATTTATCTGTTCACCACAAGTATATAACCGAATCGAGTGTGCGGTGAAATTCCTGTAAACTATTAAACGGGTTGACAAACGCATAGGTGACTTAAATCATGATGCTTTATGAGATTTATAATTAATGTACAAATACAGAAATCTATGGCTTGTTTCCTTTCTTCTAAGAAGTACACGGACGTTTTACAATCGGCGCACGTAATTACAGTAGTTCTGTCTCTTTCTTCAAGGGCATTCTTGCAAAGATATTGATGAATGATGTACATTCATTCATTATATTTACCGTTTTTAGAAGGTCGTTTCTGTATAGATTGCTTGTATACGATATTTTTTCATATAACTATCCATGCCATGTTTGAGAATTCGAATGTTAAAGAGCAAAATGAAATTTTTCTTCGAAATTATTCAAAAAAATTCAATTAAAATGAACAATTCTTTTGCTTCATACATCTCCCTAATCTTAAAATCTGCATGCCTTTTTGAAATTAAAGAAATAAAGCCTACCATGATAATAAGAAGCTATTTAAAAGCAAAATATTGAGAAAACGAACGAAATTAAATATATATTAAACGATAATAAGACCAATAATGATGTACTCAGCAGAAACAATGACATCAACAAAGAAGGAAGATCATGAGAAGAATATTGGGTCTTGTAAATATAAAAAAGGATGAAATTGAATTGGAACGAACCGTGAAATTTTGGACAAACAGAAAAGTGAAGACGCTACATCAGTATCCTAGAATATGTTGCAGTGGAACCCAGGAGGAAGGAGAAGACCCGGTGGTTCAAGGTCAAATATTATCCTGAGGTGAATTAAACAGGAACAAAGATATCCGCTTTAACCAATCCTTTAGCCAGGGAAGCAGTTCGACTGAAAATTTTACGACTCAGCGACACCTACGGCCTAGCTACTTCGACAATTGCGGAACTAGCCTAACGTTACACCCATGCTCAATCCCTAAAGAGATGGGATGAAATCAAGGGATGCGGTTTTGCCTGGGCGTTCCTGGGAAGCTGACGTCGAGACAATACTTGGCGATGACCAGGAAACGTCTGGACACCAGCTCTGTGAAACTTGAGATAATCATATGTAAGCATTGGTTTAATTAGCTATCCAAAAGTCTTTCCATGAGTACCAGCAGGTATCCAACTATAGTTTTTATACAGAGTGCTCTATTTCGCGCGTGTTTTAAAGACCTTAATATCTACTTATACTTTAATATACTATATTGAGACTGGAGCAGTGACCATACGTATTTATGAAAAATTGCAGGCAAGATATTTGAATGATTGTATTGTCATAGACTACTTTGCCAACAATCCAAATTATTAGGCGCAATTTTACATTACTTTCACAACTATAACTCCAGAACGGGTTAATTTATTGGCTTCGAATTTTCACTGTGCAATATGTTTGAGTCCTAGTTTTGGTTTACCATGTTGCCATTTCTAAAATTTGTCTACATTCTACGTAAAAAATTAATGAAAATACTTACCACTTTTTCCAAATTCATGTTGTAATAACTTTGTCGTTAATAAAAAATTTTTCAAACAATTTTGGTAGTTTACCAGTTTTCCAGTGGTATAGTCATATTTGAGAAAAAAACTGCCTAATGTACTTTTGTCTTTTTTGGCAAAAAAAAATTAACATAGATGGCCTTGAAAATGGCAATTAAGCTATGAATCTTTGTGCTAAAATACTGTTTTTGATACTGAATTTAACAAAAAAATTAAAAGGAAACGGTTGAAAAATGCGGATTTTCCGGGGGATGCTTCCAAACAAATTGGGTCACACTATATATTTCCTAATATTCAGTCCCATAATAAGTGTGTGTATAACCTTACAAATGAAGCAAAATTTTGCTTATTTCATCACCAAATTACATCAAGGAATCACTGACAAATAGACATTACAAAAATTTAAAAAGACAATAAACTTCTACTTCTCGAAGGGCAACTTCCTGATTTGATATATAAACGCCCGCTATCCGTAGGGAGCAATCATTCAAGATATCACATTAAGGTCCATTCAAAAAAATTTCCAGCCCTCTCTCACCTGTAAATAATATAATTTACCTGTCATTCGACGACCAGAGACAAACAAATCATTGATGAAATCCAGTTTTGGTCCCAAAAGTGAACATAAATCTATATTATATCGGACACATCCAATTAGACGGAGTTCGGACCTGATTCGTGACAAAGGTGGCTGGTCTTCTAACTGTCACTTTAGTTCTTTATTCCTTTACTCTTCGTACGACTATTATACGTTGATTCGAGAGAGCTGTGATTCGGTTTTGATAGAGTGTCGTTCTACACTGAGAAAACTGTTACTATTGACAATTATCGGTCGTAGATTTTTTTGATTCAATGGAAATAAGACAGGGGGTTAACGAACTTGAAGCGCAAAAGAAAAATTAAAGAATTCGGATGGCAAATGGAATGGAAAAATAGAAAAAATTTGTCAGAGGGAGACCTAATCTACTAGGGATAACAAGGTCGGGAAAATGGACAACAGAGTCAGGTGCGACCAAAAGAAAACCAAGAAAGCGATCTAACCTAGGTGAACACCCAGCTCATCCATGCTTGGAACCACTTCATTTAGACCAAGAATGAGGGCAAAATACTGGAAAAACTATTGAATCTTCCGATCTGATACCGGAAGCACTGCAGCCTATTGGCTTATTGTACTCTACTCCCACATTTAGACCACCCATCCAGTTATCCCCGTACCTTCGAGTAGACGATATAGATTCATTGGATGTGTGCCATATACTTCAGGTGGCACATTGGCTTCTCCGAAGATTCTTTGTCTCCTGCTTTGGGGTGTTCCTCCACTGAAGTCTATGTTGGCTTTGTACCCTTTTTTGTATTTGCCCTCGGACTACCTTCTTTGTGGTCCCAAGAGTTGGTTCTGGTCCAACTTATGCTGTTGCTGAACCTCTACTCGCGAGTTCATCAGCTTGTTCATTTCGTTATGTCCCGGCACCCACACTAATATTACTTTAATGTGGTCTGCTAGTTCATTTTGCTCTTTCTGGCATTCTTCTACCAGTCTGGATGTTACCTTGCGGCTGTTTAAAGCTGCAAGGGCTGCCTGGCTGTCAGTTAGTATGTTACTACGAGTTAAGAAGGAGGCTAGAAGAAGAATTTGGCAGAGCTCCGAAGAGTTTAATATCAAGGTTGAAGTAGTCGAAATACTGGACGAAATAAGAAGATTTGACAATATAGCTTTAAAAGCTGAATTAAAAAACATTCGCTTAACTGAAAAGGACATTAAAATTGATAAGCTGATTATTTAACAATAAAACGTCTATTTACGATATTTGTTATCACAGATGGTTGATATACCTCGTAAATATAAAGTTTGCATTTTATATAAAAAAAAGATAAAAATATAATAGTGACAATTATGCAATTACCATCGATACTATTCTATTTTATATCGTTTTATCCAATTTCAATTTGAATTCTAATGGGTTATATAAATTTTATGCGAAAATAAACATTCCGCATTACTATGATACGCGTTTTATGATTGTTAGTCATTTAATTAGTCGATTAAATGTCATCTTCGATCGAATCAAGCTTTTAAATCGAATATTTCATTCGAAATAACGTTTTATTTAATTTAATGTTGAAATTTTAATACAATTTTCCAGCGTTGGGAATGGGATGATGAATAATTTTGAATTCCTTCCAAGTTTTGTTCACATATTGACATGTATTATAGGAATTTTCACTCTTTTCCATTAATGTTTCCACTATTCCACAAAATTCTATGTTTTATCAACAATTCCATGAAATTATTTCACCTTTCCAGACATTTTTTCTCCACTCCATAAAGGTTTCCATACATTTTTTCAAATTTCGATCAATTTTTTACAATTCCGCACACTTTTTCACCATCCCGCACACTTTTTCACCATTCCACACACTTTTTTTACCATTCCACACACTTTTTTACCATTCTTCCACACACTTTTTTACCATTCCACACATATTTTCACCATTCCACACACTTTTTTACCATTCCACACACTTTTTTACCATTCCACACACTCTTTTAAGACTTCTATAGCATTTCACAAGTTTTCACATCATTCCAATTACTTTTACTCAACTCCATATACTTTCCCATACATTCCACACAATTTTTCAGTATTCTTCACACTTTTATAGAGTTTCGTACACATTCACATAATTCCAAACCTTTTTACAACACTTCATACATTTTTAGAAAGTTTTACCCAACTTTCACCAATTCTTTTAGACTTTTACTCACTCCAAGCATTTGCAAACTATTTTTCAAACTTCTATCAATTTCTCACAATTCCACACACTTTTTCACCATTCCTCACAATCTTTTAACACTTTCATAGCATTTCACAAATTTTCACATTATTCCAAATACTTTTACTCAACTCCATATACTTTCCCATACATTTTCTAGTATTCTATAAACTTTTACATCATTTTCCATACTTTTTTATAGAGTTTCATACAAATACACATAATTCCAAACCTTTTTACATTACTCCACACACTTTTTTTTCATACCACACACTTTTTTTACAATTCCACACAATTTTTGACCAATCCACACACTTTTTTACCATTCTACACACTCTCTTAACACTTCTATAGCATTTCACAAATTTTCACGTCATTCCAAATACTTTTACTCAACTCCATATACTTTTCCATACATTTTCGCACAATTCCACACAATTTTTCAGTATTCTTTACACTTTTATAGAGTTTCATACACATTCACATAATTTCAAACCTTTTTACATTATTCCATATATTTTTAGAAAGTCTTACCCATATTTTAACAACTCTATCACTCACTCCAAGCATTTGCATACTATTTTACACACTTTTACACCTCTCATAACCTCATTACTTTTGTTATATAAAGTAACCAATATATCATTTATTATTTTATGGTAAATATAATTTTCAAAAGACATCCAAACATTATTTACGACCCAACAATCCTTTGACCAAAATTCTTCGATAAATATAATTGCCTTCTTTTCAGAATACACTCCTTTTTAGAAAGCGTTTCTAAAGTTACCCCCTTTCTTACACAAAACAATAATTGTTGGTCCATCGATATTTTCTAGGTCGAATACGCATTTTGCTCCAACTGTCAGATAACATGAATATATTGTTATCCTTTTAGAGAAATTATGTTGCAAAAATCGTGCCATCATTTTAGGGTGTGAGATATAGCTTTAAGAATCTATTATGGCCCCAGCACCAGGAAGCCACCCCTCAACAGGTGGTAGACGGTTATAATTTATCATAGTTAAGTTATTGCTTGGTTAAT
The DNA here is from genome assembly GCA_910591695.1 of Galerucella pusilla. Taxonomy (NCBI): domain Eukaryota; kingdom Metazoa; phylum Arthropoda; class Insecta; order Coleoptera; family Chrysomelidae; genus Galerucella; species Galerucella pusilla. The sequence continues at coordinate 45,822 of CAJUYI010002726.1, read as the reverse complement.
GTTCAAATTTTATGGGAATAGCTATGTTTATTTGACACACTAGTGCTTATAAGTTTTCTACTCTACCCCAGTATTCCCAAAATAAATCCCTTCATTTTTTTTCAAATTTTGTTGTAATTAGAAGCAAAAAAATTGCTATATTCTTTTATCTCATCCGTCAGAAGATGACAAAAACTCGACAAGCTTCTTTTCCACATAGTAATTTTCCTTTATAACCAGTAACTCATAAATAAGAATCTGCATTGGTTGGAATTTACAGCTAAGAAGGCGGCGAACCTAACACACACGGCAAATTTTTTGTCGCTAAAAACTCATCATATTTGACTGTTATGACGATTTTAAACACGGACACGTGTGTTCCTTAACCGATCTCCAATAGCTGATATTCACTACCGATGCGCATAACTCTTCACTACAACGGCATACCAAACAACTAGTTTTCATATCCAAACATCAACTAACCCTCACATGCATTATTTATATTTATTTTTCGTAAGAATTTGGACCATAATGGTGTGCGATAATATTAAAACTTGTCCTTCTGGTTTATAACAATTTTTTTTTTCATAAAAACAAATAATTAAAAATGTTTTAATCCTATAAATAATTGATAATAATAGCTGGAACAATAGCACTACAAAATAATTGTTATAAATGAAGGTCGTCTTGCAATTTTTTTTACAATTAACTAGACAACTGTTTGGGATTCTATATAAAATTTTAATGCTGATTTTCAAATTGAAAACTTATGTTATTATTAACATAAAAATACTTATGTTTACGATAAATTTTTTAATCATTGCACTGTGTACCCAATTTAATTTAATATATTACAAAATATATGTTAATTGGGGTTTTCAAGCAAAGGTTATTTATTACTTACTTTTTGGACCCTCAGCTCAACGTATAGGTCAAGAATGATGAATTTATTTGCAAAAATACAAAGTAATCAAGTTATAAATTATAAAAAATATGTATTTGCCAAGACCTGGAAATTATTTCACCCTAGAATAAAAAGGAACTTGTAATCGAAAGATCAAATATACCTTATCAACAGCAAAACTAAAAATACTATTTATCCTTGAAAATGGAGGATTTTCATGTGATTTATCTTAATGTTATTCAGTTTTAAATGAATGGTGAACATTATAACAACATTTTGGTTTGATATGAGAAAGATATATGTTCTAACCCTTCTAATAAGGCCCGAAATAAAAGTAGGTCTCTAGAGACAACAGGGGGTGAAATACAAGGTAGCACACACGTAAAATATTTGATACTATGAGAAAATTAAAGTGAAATGACAATACAAGAACAAGATACAGACTAAGTAGAGAGGGACTTGTCAGAAAAAAACCACCTCCTCACTTCTTTGAAATCAGACAGCCTGGGACATGCCACAAGACGGTATGATGAAAAAGTATAACTTTTCAAAGAAGTTCGTAAGCAATAGAAGGAACTTGGATAGGAGTGTTCGGGCCAGGAACCAAACACTCTGATGAAAGCTTATATTATACTGATTTAGGTACATACAGTGTATAGGGTGGATTTTTTATTGAAAATAAATCAAAAATAATCCACTTGAACATAATAATAGGTAAAATAAAACCTCGATGTTCGATCGGTAAACAAATTTTTTTGAAATTTTGTTAGGACCTTCCTGTAATATACATATGGTCATTGGAATAGTCCCAATCACACTTTCCTGTTTGCTTTGCTTCAAGTGGGTGTTCAATATGCCGCTACGAAGAATACTTTAATAATATATATCGATTTTGGCTACAAATAGATGGCAGAAAGTTAAACACAGAATAGGGGACTGAACTCGATGTATGCCATTTAAAGGACACCGGAAAAATTTAATTTAAATTTCACTTCACGTTGTCAGAGAGTCTTTTTAATTTATTTCTATAAATATTTACATAGTTTTGATAAAAATTGTGATTTTTGTATCTAAACTACAGTGTGGGCCGAAATATCTAGTTTGGAATGCTGTGATTTATGTAGTTGTGGTTTTTTATAAGTCCGACCCTGTACATTATTTTTGCTCCCAAATTTACAGTCATGTAAAGGACATGTTGGGTTATTAGCCCTGCAAAAACAAAATAAATCGCCCAAAAAACAAAGAAAATATTTCCAATAATTTCGGCCCACAGTGTATGTAGATACATGAAAAATGAATTTTCCCCTTATTTCTCGGAGCTGGCTGGCACAACAATAAAATCTTTTAATACTGAACCTCGACGAAGTTTCCAATAAATCTGTCAAATGCGACAGTAGTACGACATGCAAATGCGCCTGTATGATATTTGGATATTTTTGCATTTTCTCCCATTCTCTTGGTGACGTTGTCTCGTTGCAGATGGACGGGCTGGATATGGGGCAAATAAACGACCCACCGGCTACCATAAAAGGTCGCCAGACATACCCGATGACAGATACATGATATTGTTATGGAAATATTAATATAGAACGGAGAAGAAAGGAAGCATAAATTCGAGATAGGTATGACGTGTCTCTGCGATTCGTATAACCGTTTGAAATATTTGAAACGATTTCGTTTGTGAGACTCTCAACTTGGAATTTGGCGTCTTTGAATAATTGATTCGGAATTTTATTACCCGAATCAAAGAATCGGTAACCGGGGGCTTTGGAAAAGTTTGCACTACAACAACAAGAAAAATATATACGAAAGATTGGATTAATTTAATCAAAATTGAATATCAGGTGAAACATCTATATCATTGAAAGTCCGAATGAGCGAACATGAAAAATATGTATATCAAAGATAGGAAATTCTTTGAGTCATGCTTGGTAAGTGGGGCATAAAATTCAATGGGATTCGACAAAAATAATATTGAAAGAGTCCAATAATAAAAGACGAAAAATCAAAGAAAGTGCTTTAATAAAACTAAATGCAGATAAATGTGTAGCTATAGTATTTCAGCCGAATGTAGTCAAATTTGGTTACCAATGTTAGAAAAAGAAATTTCCAATAATCAATTACCTGCGTTATCAGGATAGCATCAGGTTTTTATTCAGGTTTTCTTATGATTTATAATTTGAATAGTTGTTAATCGATACACATTTCAATACACAAAATCACAAAACTGAGTATACATATTTCAAAAACTTAAAAATATTCATACACAAAAAAACTATCAAGAAACGAGTTTTATTAACAACATTTCCAATATAAGCGAAAAAAAGCGCTATCCCAATAAAAACCGTTTCTGGAACGTGCCTTTCACTGCATTCCATTTTTAGTAGACTATCATATCATTAGAATGTCATAAAATAAAATATTTTATTCACATTTTACCAGAGATGTGATCTACTATGAATGGACCTCAATAAAATTTGACAACAAAGTTTTGTAGTCTTTAGCTCCAAAATATTATTGATTGTCTAGTTGTCAAATTTTTTTCGTTGTCAGATAGGGACCAAAAATTATTTTATTATTAGTTAATCTTGACAAAGGTAGCTGGAACGCAACCGAAACGTCGAAATAAAAAATAAAAAAATATTATTGAAGTTTGATTCCCCAAAAATAAGAGAAAAAAGAATGAGTAATGCCACAAGGAGCTTACAGAAGATATTATATTGTGAATTTCTCATTCTTCATCTAAACAGAAGTATTAAGATTGCAAGAAATGGTAAAACTTTCTCAAGGTCCATTCACACCTTACTATAGACTCAAATACCTGAGTAGGTATATTCATCTCTCCAGTTATCACATATCCTCCTCCATAGACAGAAAAATTATTAAAATGTAATATATCGTCGATAAGAACGGAACAGTTTATCTTCTAATATCTACACTGGTGCTACTAAAATGGAGTCACAGCTCAACCCAGTTTACATTAAACATCCAATAGTCAGTCTTATCAAAATAGGGCTAGATAATATAAAAAAAAATAAATCTAAAAATTGAGTTTATGTGGGTCCCATCCCATGTTCGTATTCGTGGCAATGAAGAGGCAGATCTTCTAGCGCGGCAAGCTTCCACAAGTTCGGTGAATGTGCCAAATGTTGTGCCTAGCGATTTTAAAGGCTACATAAAACTAAAAGTGCTCAGTGCATGGCAAAATGAGTGGGAAATGTCCAGCTCTAAGCTCCGCGATGTGAAACTGTAGCGACAAAAAAAACTGAACTCAGGGAGGACCAAGAGAAAATCAGTCGACTCTGATTAGGGCACACCAATTTAACCCATGAGTTTTTAATAGCAAAGGAAGATAAACCAACCTGAAGTATATGTAACAAAGACTCGATAGTGAAGCGTATAATATGTGATTGCTCCAAATACCTGGTATCAAGAAAACAAAATAAGTTACCAGGCAATTTGAAAACTGTTTTGGGTGAGCAAATAGACGCAGAAGTGAGGGTTAAATTTCTTAAAGAAACCAGATAATTATTTGTACATGTACCTATTTTCGTCGCTAATAACCTTATTGGTTGGAGCGACGTTGAAGAACTGAAATAAAAAAAATTAATAATTGTTAGGGAGAGAGACATCAATTTAAATGATTTTAATTATATTATGGTATTTTCTGAATAGTATCCAATATATTTTATAATGTAACTTTTAGCATAAATTCGTTTTTAAATAAATGTGTCTAGATATCTTGAAATAATCCTGATTCATGTACTTCCTAAGGTACGCAGCAATTACAGAAACAATATAATTAATTTTTTTTACTACTAGCTGTGAAAGTGGAAATACTAGTTTGTACAACTAGTGCGCAAAGCGTCACTTTTCCTACGAGCGCAGAAGTTTGCGAGTGGGAGAAGTGATTTGCGTACGTTCGATTTTTTTTCAAATACAAGCTCAATTAACTCTCAGAATATAATGTATAATTGGAAAATTAATATAAATATCAATTATTACACAGCACATTCGCCATTTTCTGATCTTTTCAGCGGTCAATGAAAATCTCTAAGAAACGCAATGAAAATATGATACAAAGACTACTTGAATCATTTTCCATACAATGAGCATATTTTGACACCCCAAACAAGAGAGAGTTTGACATTTTTGTATGTCGCAACTTTTTTTTGATGTTTCTAGTTCTAATTTTCTTTTGTTTAATAATTTTTTTCAATTTGTTAAAAATGTTCTAATAGTTATGTAACTGGTTATGAAAATATTGTTCAACAAGCGTAATATTTGCCAAAACGAGCGCTAGCGAGATCTGCAAATTACGCGAGTTGAACAATGTCGCTCTTTTCATAACGTGTTACGTTTTATTTAATTCCGCGCTTTCATAATATTTCATAAAATCTTCAATTACAATGATTATTTTTTTCACCTGTCAAAATCTGACATTTTGGTGGTTTTAACCAATAGCAATACATAATTCTAGCCAATCATTCGGTATTATACTGATAATTCTGCTTCCTCATCGATAATACCTTGTTTACATTGAAACGTCAAAATTTTACTTTGAATTTGTCATTTTTGATAACCAAAAGTGCTTCGAAGTTTTTTAAAAATGAACACAAACCGATTCAGTGCCATCACCCAAGAGAATATTGAGCATTTATAATACAGAATTCCATTCCACAATTGATGAAAAAAATAATCTTTCCAAATACAACTCGTTCTTCAAATTTTATCACATAATTTCTTATTTTCATCACTCAAACTTGTTTATTTGAGGCAAAAACATTCAAACAAACCGAATTTAGATAAAATCACGAGTCCATTAGGACGTTTTGTTTTCATATTTTTGCCAAATAAACAAGTTTTGGCCAATCAAATTACTTAATTTCAAGTCATGTGTCAAATTTCATCCAATCACCTCTGTATTACAGCGATAATACCCTACATGTGGTGTTCTCAGTTTGGTGTTTATTTTTTATTAAAAATTAATTAAACGTCAAACTGACAACTGGATTGAAAATGTCGCGAAGATTTAGTATTGCATCTAACGATTCAATTAATTTACCAATTGTACTTTTCACAACTGTAGTTTTAAATAAAAATGAATAATATTTGTTTGATTAAAACTAATAAATTATTAAACGTCAGATTGACAATCAATTTTTCGATATTTACAAAGCAAAAAAGTATCTTATCGAATACTCCTCGGGTCTTGATAAATACCCAAAATTTTGTCATAGAGAAAGCTTCAAGCGTGTTGCTCAAAGATAATAACCTATGACAAAATTATCTCGGTATTATCAAGACCCTAGTGGTATTACTACTGATAATATTAAAGTGAATTCAAATGGTGTTAGAAGTATTGTTACTATGAAGTAGGTATTCACCCAGAAAATTGACTTTCTTTAAATAACTGGGTCCTTAATAATGTTTCCAATGTTTATGAATCTTAAAATATCTACTATTGAATTAAAATAATGGGGTAATTGTCAGTTTAAATATTGAAATAATTGTCAGCTTTGACAGTACCTAATTGATAAATTATCCTTTGAAACGCATGTGGTATCTCTATGTTGAAACTGAAACAGTTACGTAAAGTTTTTACATTACTTTTCATAACTGACGTATGAAGGTTATGAAAAATGTGACGTTACTAAACGTCAAGGAAGGACTTAAAGTGTCACATTTGATAGCGGAATTAGATAAATTAATTGTTAATAAACGAGGGGTAAACCGCAAGTGGAAGTAGGTGGAAGCTAGGTGGAAGTATGTGGAAGTTTAATACAGAAATTAGACGAAGTGCGGTGAAAATATCAAATTTAGAAATATTGAATAGGTCATTATACAGGGTGTTAATGAATAGGTGTTACAAACTGAGAGCGTTTAGAAAATGAGTAAGTTAGCGCAAATTTCCTATCGACATGGGTCGTTGGAGCTTTAGTTTGCAAGATACAGGGTGTTGAAGTTACCCATACAGCAGGTAAAAATTTGTGTGCTCGTTAAGGAAGCGTGTTACACTACAAAAAGGTTGCATGGGTTCTTACATTGTCAACTAACCTAAGAACAGTGTGTGGAAGTTTTGTGGAAGTACATGGAAGTTTTTTCAAATGTGGAAGTAGGTGTACAAGATTTTTGCCGGCGGTTCACCCCTCGTTAATAACCAACAAAATTTGTATAACTAAAATAATCATTTTCCTCTAATAAACGCATAAATATATATTTTTCATCATTTAAATATTCGAGCATCGAATCGACCGAAACATCTAAAAGCTCTCCGTCCACCCAATCTCCATCATCTAAAAAATCATCGATGAGTTATGAATCGTTTAAAAGGCAAGGCGAATCATCTGAATGAGTGAATTTAACCCCTCTCCAGCACAGGTAAACTAAGAGGCGGTGCTTGAATATGCCGCCCGAGATAGTCATTTAGTCAAATGCCGAACGCTGAGTCGTACGACCGCTCGGCACACTCACCGTCGACATTCAATTGTCACAACATCGCCCCCGGCCACCTGGACAGGACGAATTTTGAAAAGTGCCAGTGGTCCCTTATCATTCAGTGTTATCATTCGCAAAAATTCCTGTACGCGAGCGCCACCCGAATCGAGTCGAAAGCCCACGAGGGTGCGGAGGACGCGCCGCCCTTATCTGAGCCCCCTCCACGCAGATCGGCGCTTGTTAGACAGCACCGCGACGCCGATCTGATCGTACGCTACCTGCACCAATCATAACTGATAACATGATATACGGAGAGTTAAAGTGATTTTTTTTTTGGTGGACTGTGACTTGTGTTGTGTTTTGAAAATGTCTAGAAGAAAACAGGCCAGGCCGATTCGACTGCTCGAGGACGAAGATCCTACGGCCCCGACCGTTGATAATAGCGGTAAGAATTTACTCGGGAATCTTCCATAGTGGAAGATATGGTTAAACATTTGAAAGATTAAAGGGATTAATGTTGGAATATTTACATAAAACACTTTTTTGTTCCAAAAGGCCTAATTTTTCAAGCGAGCGTATCAGAATATTTTGAAACTATCAAAAAGTTTCCATTTGTTCCTTTTTGGGAATAGATTGGATCATAGTTACTTACAGAATAGTTAAGGTTTTTATATCATCAATATTATAGAATATCATTTTTAATATTTTACAAAAGGATGTAACTTGAGTGTAGTTTTCTTCCAAAAGGAATACAGTGTGGTCTCTCTATTTTGAAGCAATTCAAGTGAATTTCAAAGAAAAAAGATTGTTGTGCATTCTCATACAAAAGGTTCTTTCACCCAGCTTCAATTTTGTGTAATATTGCGATAGGCCAGTCGGTATGGGTCATTTTAGACCAAATGTACAAGTAATTGGCAATACGGCTGATTTTTTTATAAGTACCTTGAAGTATGTATATGTAATTTTTCAATATTTCACGCTGGGAGGAAGGTGGAGAAGAATAAAAAATGCCACCGTGTAGGGGAAGTGTTTTGCAATAAAAAACGTCCCATGCGTTTCTTCCGTCCGATCAATGGTTTGTCCGTAAAAAATTCGGTAAACTAAGTATGTGCTCCGCATACGCGCGACTGCTACAAGGCGGAAAAAAAAATATAAATATTCAATCAGAATATTTTTCCGATTTTTGGTGAGAGTTGAGATTGTAAATAATAAATAAAAAGTGATAAATTAATTTTTACATGTTTTTATTGGAAAAAGGCATGAACAAAATTTTATCTTAAAATTATATATCTATTAATCAACTTTTATACATTTTCACTATATACATTTTGTTCGTTGAATATTAATCTTTATATCACATGAGTATGAAATTTTATTTTAGAAAAATTAAGAAGATTCCTACCCGAATCTATAGAAATTGCTATTTTCGCTTATATTACGAAAGATCAATGATTGAAATGTTAAAATCATTAAATTATCACAGCTTATACGGGAGTCAAATTTGTTACTAATTTATAAAATCCATCATATTTTAATACATATTTAGATAAAAGATCTTCGAATATGAATAACAACTTAAGGACAAAAGATAATTACCAAATTGAAAGATTTAACTCTGCAATAATGGAGAAAATATTATTTATAGAAGGCTTAAGGTTGTATAATAGCCTACCATATTTATTATAAAGGATGAAATTTTAATAATTTTAACAAAATTTACAACAGTTCTAGGTCAAATTTGTTGACCAAATTCTAAATATCTTAAGACAATTCAACTAAAGTAAATATTTATACAGATTATGTTGCAATTACTATAGAAAATATGGTAAAAGAAGGTGGAGATTATAATGATTTTTCAACTCCAATTTCGAATACCTGAAGAGTTCTATTTATCTTAAATTAATGAAATACCTCTGGAAATTTTACAATTAAATTTTTAATATTATTATTTGCAAAAAATTAATAAACATCAAGTAATTGAAGCTTTTTAGAAAAACTAATAACCATTAAATTATCGAATAAAGTGACAGCTTCTCCAGGAGCTGGTAGTAGCGAAGAATCCTCGACCAAGAAAGCAATAAAGGTTCTTAGTAGTGTAAAATTTACGTGGGTTTTGCTTAACTATCTCCGTTTTCTCAGTACCTACTATTTCACTCAGATTCAGTACTGTTTTTCTAGCATATTTTGTTTAAAATAAAAAACATCAACCTCTCACGGATTACATTTAATATTTGCTTGCATATTTTATCGATAACAAAATTGCATGGCACGATTATCCCGAGATTTATCAAAAAACCAGATTTAATATAATACGCTGTCAACTCGATCCACGATAGCATTCAAGCTCAAATAATATTCAACCAACCACCTGGTCGTTTAAGAAACATAATTATATGTTCATTTTAACAGAAAACTTTTCTCGTATAGTTATTCAAACTTGTGAAATTGATAGACAATAATTTATTAAAATATGACGTAGAAAATTTAATAGATTTTTAATGGAATATAAATAAAACATTTTAATTAATATAAATGGGGCTTTTTTATTCATAATATTCGTGAATATTGTAATTTTTAAGATAATTAATGATCTTTGAAATCAATCATAACCTTAAAAAAAGCATCAAGGATAAAAAAGACGTTGTTTAAGTCCTGAAACAGAAACTTTCAAATTTTATATATTATTTATCTTATTCCTTTTGGGTTACTGTTACACCACTGTTATGCATCCATATTTATGAATTTAGTGACACATTCATCTAATTTTTTCAATAATACTGAATCTAGAGAGATGATTCAATAAAAACTTGCTTCATATTGATTGAATATGTGACACTTTATTATCTATCTAGCTCACTACCGACCTATTTACAACAAATTGAACAAGAAACAAAGCAAGGGAGGAACTAATTAAACCAATGGTTCAATGAAACTCAAAGTCCAAACCACAAAATTTTTTAATAAAAGTTCCTCAAAAAGGACACTTATAATGTGTGCTACTAGTTTCGGTACAATATTACCATCATCAGGCTGTATGAAATGTGAAATCCAAAGACAAGACCAACGAGTTGTTGCCAAAAGTTTTTAAATGTTAAAACATATTTTAAACAAATAAATTATAATTTGAGTGGTGATGAAAGAAAATGGAAACAACATTAGAAATAAGATATTTGAAGTTACTTAAAAATTAAATTGTTGACCTAATGGTCTATGCCAAAAGGGGGGAATATTTAAAGAACTTTAGTTTCATTTAAACTTACATTTAATTTATCTGAAAGGACTGTTGAAAATAGAATGAGGAAAGATACCTTTTGTCAATTTTCGTATATAATGAAATAGTCTAAAATTGACAAATAATAATCTCCAATGGCTTTCCATTTTCTCTCCTCACCACTCAAATTATAATTTATTTGTTTAAAATATGTTTTAACATTTAACCCTCCAGTGGTGACGTACGGTCTGTATGACCGACGACAACTAGAAACATGCGTTATTGCGCCGACTCAGAGCGGGCCGCTCTGTGCTCTAAGTTACATGCATCATTTTAAGCCAGTTGTCGCCTGACATCGAAACAAAACAGGAAAACCAAATATTATTGCAAAATTTGCAATAAGTTTCTCTGTCTGGAACATGTCATCATTATCTGCTCACAGTGCTCTGAGCAAAAACTGTAAATTATAATAATTATATTATATTATATAGGTTTCACGTTTCAAGTAGACACAAATGCATTTTGTTTTGTTTTTTTTTTCTGTAAAAATGATATTTTATTTTAGAAGTTGTGTTCATGATATTTTATATTTTTGTTCGTGTATTTCATTAGTGGTTTTTAAAATAAATACTTTGTTTACACCTACGTCGTTTGTTTTTTATTAAAACAAAAAAATTGATAAAAAAATATATTTTAATAACCATATAGACCCCATATGAGTGTATCGGTCTGGTGGACCGACGTCACCAGTAATGGTGAAATTTTTCACGTCACTTGCCGAGGGTTAAAAACTTTTGGCAACAACTCGTTGGTCTTTGGATTTCACATTTCATACAGCCTGATGATGGTAATATTGTACCGAAACTAGTAGCACACATTATAAGTGTTGCATTGAACCATTGGTTTAATTTCATACAACCACATTTGAGATATGGATGAGCTCTTAGAATAAGTATATAATATTCAAACACACAAATTTTCTAAAGTAAAAGGCCTCATAAAAAGTGAAAATCCAAACGTGTTAAATCTAAGGGCCTACACCATCATTAAAAACCCTGCACCGAAATCTCTTTAGGAACAGTAGTTCTCATTAAATTATCTCACCAGAATGTGCTGCTTCTTGCTTGTCTAAGTACGGTGTCTTGAACAACAAATGGGAATAGATGTAAGAAACAATTTACTGCATGATATTCTTTCTCCAACTTTTTTCAACTGATAACTTTTCAACACTCAAACGATTCAAGTCCTTATTAAAGGACATTATCTGGGACTAAAGTAAGCATGAAAAAAGGCATTTATTTTTTTTTACAAAATTTATGATCGTTGCAGATGGTCTTGTAAAAATTCGAGCGGTCTTCTGAAACCGAATGTGGAGAATTTCAATTTTCCAAATACCGCTAACAGTCCGGTGCTCATAAACAGAACAAAATTGCCGTAATAAGCACAAATTATAGACAATTTATAGGCCAATAATATTTATAATTCACTTTTTGTATAAAAAAAAACGGATAAAAGTCGCTGACATGATATGGGCATCGTTTATATTGGACTCCGACGGAAAGCACTGTCACTCATATCATACAATTATTGAAAGTTTATTATAGATATTAATTTTAATGTTGTGCACTATACAGAAGTGGGTATTTTGAAATGGAATTTTTATACTCCAAGGACTTATCTGTAAGAAAAGTTAACTTCTTTGCAATATTAACTTCCTTATAACAGAATTAATAAGTTTACTGAACATGTTCGCAATAGATATAGATGTTATGTATTTATATTAAATGCTACGCGGCCACTAAAGCCTGTAACTGAATTTAATCCTTCCATTATCTAAATACTTCCTGCGTAACTACATTAATTTGTACGGCTTCTCCCTCTCTAATGTTGCATCTTTGATCTTTTATATAAGAAGGAGAATTCACTCAGAAAATTAAGTAGGTACTTTAAATATTCTCAGAAAAAGTATCGATATGTAAATATTAATTTTACATAAAATTGTGTCACAAAAAATGCGTTAGGATTTAGCGAGGTATTTCATTTTTTTTATTAGATAAAATTAATAATAAAATTAAATTTATGAGTTCTATTAACAGTCAATTTACTTGAATATTGATGAATTCATCAGGATTTTAGGTGTGACCAAATCAAAAAGGATATTAAATCTGAATGGGATATTAATTAGATTCATGTTTTTTTTTTTCGGAAAAGGAAACAAATTTTAAGAAGGATTGAGAAATCAGCATGTTTTTTTAATGCATTTTTGACTTTTATTGGTTCTATTGGACATAAAGTTTTTTATATATCGACTTAATAGGCTAGCTTGAAATATCTCAAGATGAATGTAAATACAGGGTGCTTGAAATGCAATGATCTTATTGGTAGGTCAAAGGGAGTTTTAATATTTTATCTTTAAAATCCCATTTTTAATCTTTCTGCTATTCAAGAGTTATAAAAAGATTATTAGTTATGGGAAATCCTAGAAGAAAGTAGAATAACGTGCGCCAAGTTAACCTAGCATAACATCCACCTTCCATATATTGTATTGGATAATAATAGGAAATACATATGATGTGAAGAGTAGGTACTTCTCTGTTCTAACCTTAGTTTCGCACCATTTCTTAATATAAAAAGTTGCCAATAATAAGATTGTGAATTTCACACTAGAAATAGCTGCTTTCTTTGATAAAGGTAGCTGTAATAACTTTCTAAACTTGTTCTGTAGGTAGCTTCACATTATATACTTAATACTAACATCAACTTTGCTTAAGCTTTCATCCCTCGAAAGATGGTAACTAAAGCTTCTTATTATCTATGGGAAAAACATGGGCACTTGTGTGTTCTTGGTGTAAAACACCAAACAGTACTTGTAGTGTTTGAATGGGGATGCAACAATTAGAGGCAGTGGAGAAACAAAAAATTACAATCTGGGAAATACTATTGACAAAATATGGGATGTGGAAAATGTTTCCAGTAGTGCCTCCCTCTGTGGGAACAATTAATAAACTAAATTGGTGTACCTATACCTTAAGCCTAATTTGTATATAGTAAATGTACGCTCTAAAAACAACTACAGTATAAATTGAACTGAAGAAAAAGAAAGTTTATTTCAAAAATTAGATAAAATCGATCAGTAATCAAACTGATTAACAATTCGGTCGTTGTTGATTTTTTTTTTCTTTCGGTTAACTCCAGTAGCCGATGTTTAGTTTTCGCTCAGTTACAAAGTGGAACGGTTTTTTGGCCTTGCCGACGGCATACCAATCGATTTGTTACGTAACAAAACCACTTTGATGGATGGTAGAAAACTGGTCAATTTTTAATGGTCTAATCGTTCATAGATACGTTCGAAATTTCGTGGGTCTGACGCTTTTTTTTAATTGAATTTGACTCGACAGGTAGGTTGCATAATTTTGTCTGGTGAACTCTCTACTTCCGTTCTACTGAAAAAAAAAACACAACACAGCCAGTCCTTCCACAATATGCGTAGGTAAATATAACTTGGAAATAAACTTGCTACATGAAAACCCTCTTTTTATATACAGGATGGCTCCGAATTTCAGCTTTTACCTCCAAAGAAGGTCAACACTCTTTATCTTCATTCATTTATAGGTTAGAGTTGTGCTCATCAGCTCAGGCACTTGAACTGAGTATTTGAACCATTACCCATGTTATCTACCAGCTTCCGTCTGAGTCCTTGTAAGTTCACACAGAAGCAGAGTATGTGAGTAGGTGTTTCATCATGGAGTTCACTAACTTTGCTTATCCTGTGCATATGCTTCCTCAGGGTACAGTGTCCAGTCACCAGGTCGGTAACTGTCTTCAAATTTCACTTACCCAGTTTATACATTCTGGACGAAAGTTCCTTGTGTAACTTATCCAGTAAACTCTTAGTATGGAGGTGTCAGCCTCCATTTCAGTTGGTGTTCCATACTTAGCCAGTTCTCGACTCCATAAAATCCTCAAAACGGTTCCGGATCAGTGAAGGATGCTTTAGAACCTTCTTCAACTAGCTGGACTGCCATTTCCTTTCCTGCAACCCCCTCATGTGCCTGCACCCATATTAGAGACACTCTGTTGTCTCTTGCCAGCATGTTGAGGGACTCTTTACATGTTTTTACTTGTACCTTGTATCTTATTAACGACGAAACTTACTCAAGATAATATTTTAGATTACTTTGGAATCACTCTATATAAAAAATCTGGCAAGCACCAAAAAACGAAATCGACAAGATACAAAAGCGTTTAGCTTTCGGCCAATGAAGAAGTTCATTGGAGGGAATTCGAGATTAATATCATGGTGTCTGTGTTTTAATTTGTACGAATTAATAAAAGGGATAAAGTCGCCATTTTGTTGCCTAACCCTTTCATATAATAATCTCATTAAGCGGGGTGCCTACGAAGGTAGACCAAGCGGAAGAAACGGGCTTTTAAAAGGGGTGAAACAAGCCGATGCCGCCTTTGATACACACCAAACATACGACTGGTCATAAATACGACGTTGCCAGAATTTCTATTTTTACCCAGATACACAACAATAATAGTTTTACATTATAAAAATAGAGGTTTAAAGTATTTACAATGTTCTTATTACAAATTATACGTTTTGTTAATTGCCCGACAACAATATAATCATGAAGCTGCTTTGTTCAATAGTAATAAAGCATACAACGGTATTAATTGTACCCGACCGACATGTTGACGGCTGTTGGAGCGACGCCAGATAATACTTTTTAGCGAATTTCGACCTCAACCGGCTCAACCAGACCGAATTTTGCATTCCACGTTACATTTAACAAGTATATTTCATCTGATAATGTTTTGGTAAACATTTCATTATACAGGGTCTTCAAAGTTCCCAGATACATAATATTCATTGAAAGTTTCATCACTAATATAGGTATTGGGATTCATTGCAATAGTCCGGTACTTACAATTTTTGGATAAGTTGTAACATTGTCTATAAAAAGAAGTTCCCTTGTATTACAGCGTATAGAACTCGATGTCTGATCGTCCCCTTGAGTCATAGCGTACATTATTCGATGTCTGATCGTCCCATTGAGTCATAGCGAGCATAACTCGAAGTCTGATCGTCCTCTTAAGTCATAGCGAACTTTACTAGATGTCTGATCGTTCCCTTGTGTCATAGCGAACATTACTCGATGTCTGATCGTTCCCCTGTGTCACAGCGAACATAATTTGTTGTCTGATCGTTCCCTTGTCACAGCGAATATAACTCGATGTCTGATC